>JAVCKT010048573.1:0-16987 GCA_032273925.1 Rhynchotus rufescens
ATGAATGAGCTGCAGTCTCTTTACATTTGTGTTTTTCAGATTGTGGATAGCTGGAGTTTGCTTAAATATGAATTTTGGATTTGGTAGCATAGTGTGCTTCAAGGGGAGGAGGACTTTGCTCTTCAGTTCCTACAGCTTCTCATTTAGGCTGGATCCAAAATGCATCTGTTCTACTGGGTACCTGGTATGTGGACAAGAATGTGGAAATTATACAAGAGAGTGCTAGAATGTGGGAACTGAATGCTTAACAAGAATAATTTACACTTTCCCCTGCTTCTTATGGCCTTCCACCCAAGCAGCAGATACTTTCCTAAACCTAATGGTCTGCCTTGAAGGCCCCTTTCATGTGCTTCTGCTATGTGTCTTCATGCTGCTAAAGCTCCTTTGATCTGCTCCTGGCCAGTTTCCAGACCATCTTCTAATTCCTTTTTTCAAATTTCCATACCAGCCCTAATTCCTGCCAGAAGGCAACTGTTCCATCTCCGTTCAAGCGAGGCCCCAAAGCTTTAAACTCTCCCCATGTCTCAGCCTGGAGGAAATACTCCCTGCCCAGGCTTCGGAGAAGGCAGGAACACATAGATCCCCGGCAGCACCTGGTGGAGAATTGAACGGATGGAAACTGGGATGTTCCTCCTCCGACTGCGGTTATTCCCTTTCCATTTGCTCCTTCGCTTTGCTGCAGTGATTGCTGGGCTTTATTTATCATCTGCAGTGTTTGCAAGTCCCCAAATCTGTAGGCAAAAAAATCTTCATTTAAAAATGAAAAAAAAAAAGAAAAGCAAAATAAAGACGTAACTTCTTTTTTTTTTTTTCTTGCCATCTGTATTTAGACTCACTGGATCCTGTGTCCAGCAAGACTCTGGATACTGTTCTTCTGCTGTTGTTAAAGGACATGGGTGTGACTGAAAATCATGTTGGACCAGGAGTGACTGATTAATTTGTATATGAGCCTTGGATGTAAAGGGGAGGGCTTTCAAGAGTCCCACACCATCCTACTGACCCACATTTCTAGCTTTTGCGTGAGGTCTTGCAGACCTCCTGGGTGAAGTCCTACTTGAGTAGGTTAGAATCAAAACATTTCTTTGAAAGTCAGGGTCAGGATTTTACCCCATTATCTTGAGGGGAAAGGTAATTGTGTTTCCTTTATTAAGTCTCTGCCCTCAGAATTAACCAAATAAGGTACAGAACTGGAAATATCTGGAAATAATGAAGCTTACTTTAAGAAAGATGTGTATTTTTTCGTCTCTCTTCTTTTTTTTTTTTTAGCCTGTACACATATTTGTTAAGGTCCTACAATCCACATTTTGATCAAATGGAAGCAATTTCTTCTTTAAAATGCAGACAGGTTACCACAGTCTTTAAGTAATGTGATGAAGAAACCATGAAGTCTATTAAGAACCTGCCATGGCCTTCTCTGGGATTGGGTCATGGTGCATGGTCATACATAACTGCATGTATATATTATAAGATCATAAAAATATGGGTGAATGTACAGAAGCATATTGTTCTTCGTACTTTCAGTCTACACATTTTAATCTTTTCATCTATTTTTTCAAGTCATGTTTCCCAGAAACATCAGTTCTCTCTTCTCTAGTACATTATGTAGGTTGTGCAGATGTTGTATATAACTCTTGATACTGCAAAATTTTGCGTTGAAGCTGTTATTTGACGTAGTGAAAGAACCAGTAAGGTAACTGCATATAAACAACCCGTTTAGGGATCTCAGTATGCTGACTTTTCAGAAATTTGATATCATTATTGTTTTTCTTCTTTAGGATAAAAATAGAAAAGGATGGGAATTTGTCTTAACCTCCCTGTGATCAAAAATCTTAGTTTCCTGAAAGCTTAGATTTGCCACATGTTGTCAGGAAGCGTGAGTACTTTCTGCAGTTTTACGAGAATAAATATCCTGGGCGTTGAAATTATGTGTATTTCTTCAAGGTGTTAGTTAATCTTCTTATGTTTTATTGCATTCCTATTCAGCAGCAAACCGTATGTTTAGCCTCGCAAGAATTTAATCCATAACCCAAAGAGCAGGTTTTCCTGATTTAGAATTATAAGATAATTGTTTTCTTTGCATACTGGGTTAGGAAATCCTCTTGCCTGGCATTGTTTTAATTTAGCATGCTATTAAAGCTGTCTGATTCCATACTGTGACCTTAATACTGTCTGTGAAAGTTTCCTTAGGAGTTCAGGGTATGCAAATTTATAATAATCTGGGTGCAAACCCATTTGTTATTGACTATTTTGCCTTCTATTTGCATATAATTTCCCCTTTTTTCTTACTGTTTTCTGTTAAATACCCTTACATCTTTGCTTGAAGCAAAGCTACTGTCCAGATTTCCCTTTGAGATAATGTTGCTTCAGGCTACTTTTTAACTTTGTGAAATGCAAAGTACTTGTAGTTCAAATTCTCAATATGTAGAGGCTTTTTTTTTCTCTTTTTTAGATTGTAATGCCTGGACACATTATCAGTTTGTTATTCAAAGAGCTGATAAATGTGTGTAAGTTGTGTTAATTTGTGTTGCAATAGTATTCAAATTAATGCTAACCAGAGATCTTTTAGTTGTTGAGCAGAATGAAGGGTATAATTAAATTTCTATCAAAAAAATTACAGTGTATCTCATGAATGCCAGTAACACAGTTGCAGGCTGTAAATGCTTTTTTTGTTAAGGATGTTTTTCGGTTTTATCTTGTATGAGAACTTAGAAAAATGACATGTCTTAACAGATGATTAATTCTCCCTCTCTCCTGTTTTCCTCCCTGTTCTTGAACTAGGGGATTTGTGCTGCTCTGTCAGGTGTGTATTCTACCCCAAATTACAGTTTTATAGATTCCAAAAAGTTTATGTTGTATCATAGCAACACAGTAGTTCTTTATGTGCAGAATGCTTAATATTAAGCTGATGTGCAGTCTTAGTGTGGTCAGTTATCCATTTTAAGGGCATTTCAGTGTGCTTTACTTGCTTGAGACAGTAGCTCAAAAATGAGCTAAAAAGGTATGGACTAAGACTGAAGAAATATTACTTGCATTGTTGGAAGAAGATTGCATACCAAAGCCAGAGGAGTCCCTGGTTCATGGGTTTGAGAAAGAGTGGTCAATGCTCCTGTCCCCTTTGCTGTGGCCACTAAAAGCTATTTTTTTTTTTTTTTTTTTTTTTTTTTAATTTTGATTTCTCTACCATTTTTACATTTGTCTGATTTTGAGGGAGGAAAAATGCATTTACAGTTGTGGTTTTGTATGAAACCTGTATCCACCCCTATCAGTCTTTCCAGGACTTACTAGAAAGTATCCCCAAGCATTTTGCAGCGTTTTACTTATTTAGTTCTGCAGAGAAAAACACGCCTGATATCTGTATGTTCTTACCAGAGCAGGTTGGCTATTTCTGTATCATGGTCTTTTTGGGACAGCTTTTTAGGGTCTTTAAGAGGGCATTACACAGTAGGTAAAGCCTAAAGTTGACAGAGTTCAGCAACGATTAGGGCTTTTTCTCATTCTCTTAATATTTTTCACATAAAGAAAAGAAGTATTTACAAAAACGCCTGCTGATATTTGAAAGAAGTGCGTCCCTTTTGTCTCAGCAACAAATCTGTAATTTTTGTTCCAAGGAGTTTTGTTTATTTCTGATTTTTAACCACTGCAGTTAACCAGAGCAGTGCTTGCCTAAATTCACAGTTTGGAGGAATTTCTTTGTGAAATGAAGTGCCAAGGAAGTAGCAACCTGGAAAGTGAACGGCAGAACTCACCTGTAGTGCTCTGGGCACCGCTGATCCTTGTCCTGTTTTGTTTAACCAGCTTCTGCATCTTATTTTATATTTACATTGTGGGTTTATAAATATGGTCTTACTTTTGATTTTTTCCCTCTTATAGACACCTCATCCAAATATCCTGGGGCAAATTGTGATTATCTTTACATCCCTTATTATAACCGAGGGTAAATGATCTTCAGAGGGATTGGTTTGCAGCTCTATAGTGCTTGCTCTGTTGGGGACTGGTCGTTTTGAAAGGAGAAAAGCATTATGCCTTGGCAAAAAAGAGAATAAAATAAAAAATAAAAACATAGAAAGCGCCTTATGTGGTGACTTATGAGGAGGAGAGCAGTGTGCAAATCTGTTTTGAACTAATAAGAAGGGAACAACTTAATTTAATGGCTTACTGTACCCTTTAACGTACCCCAGCTGAAAGACTTAAGCAATTTAAATTTAATTTAAATTACTTTAAGAGAAATTTAAGTAATAGCTATAACAAAAGTTAATAATATTTTTCCCTAGTCAAGTTTCCCTGACACATTTTTATAATTATTCTTTTCTTGGCTTACTTTCCATGCTTTTCAACAGCTTTGAGTTCTAGATAAACTTCCCATTTCAGGGGCACTGCCGTGGTCAGTTCGCTCACAAAATTACCATTGCTGTTGACCAAAACTAAGCAAGTGCCAGGAAGCCTGATGGGGTCCCAGTGAATTCCTGGCAATGGTGCCAGGTGGCGAACGCGGCGTGCGCTGCAGCCTGCCAGGTGACGGGGTGGATCGTCACGTAGCTTCGCTCCACGTGTTCTGAACCTGACAAAAATGTTTCTTCTGACAAAAAGCATCCCAGTGTGTTTGAAGGAAATGCACAGATCGCTCTTGGAAGCTAACATGCTTGCTTTAATAGAGTAGGGAGATTTCTTACAGTCATCACCATGTTCTAGAGAAGGATTTATGTGTGTATTTCAGTAGATTTTTTTGTTTCTTCTCTCTTTCTGAAGGACATGGGGCATCTGAAGATCGTTTGAATCTGTTAGGCTAAAAACTGGTGGGTAAAACCCATCTTTCTAGCTGGTGAGACAGAGTGCAAGGACTGTTTCTCTGTGGGGCAATCTCCTGGGCAATGGTGCCTGGCAAGGAGCAGGCTAAAAACCTGCAGTCCTGGAAGAAGAGACAGGTGGAGAGAGACTTACGGGATCACGGCAAGTGTTTGTCCACCTGAAGTGTTTGAATTAATACAGGCTGCAGATCTAAATCCCTTGGTTCAGGCCGTGAATCCGTGTGGAGCTGCGCGGGCGCTGAGTGGCGGCGCCCCGGCCTGCTGCGGCGCAGGCTTCCCTGCTCCCGCAGCAGCGGCCCGGCGCGGCCCAGCTCCCCAACGGATGTGCCAGCAGGAGCTGGGAGCTCTTCACCGCGCTGCCCCGCGTGCCACCGTGAGCCCGGCACCGCTGCGTTCGTTTCCTCGTCCTCACAGCCCTGGCAATGAAGTGCTCTATTTCTCCACAGGCCAGGTATAGCCAGGGCGGCAGCAATGCAGGCGCCCCCCCGCTGTCCTGCCCCTGCTCCCCAGGCCGCTTCTGAAGAGGTCGCTAGCGGAGGTGAGTGGCCCGAGGAGGGCAGGGTGCATGGCTGGGCACGGGCCGGCCCTGTGCGCGTCGCACCGGGGCCTCGCCGTGCGTGAGGGGTGACAGGGAGCGGCGTGGGGCCTCCCGCCGCATCCCGCCGCATCCCGCCGCATCCCGCCTCACCCCGTCACCTGCGCTGCTTCCCAGAGCTCCCACGGCACCTCGGTCTTTGGCCCCACTTCTTTCCCCCTTTTTATTTATTTTTTTCTCCTTTTGCACTCGTTTGTTTTCAAAGACTCAACGGGTTCCTTCCGTGCACACCTCCAGAGAAGCATGCAAATAAGTGAGGGCAGTCTCCTTGTGAACGGGATGCAGGAAGGCGATTCCTGGCGGCAGCCGTGTTCACAGGAGGAGCCGGCGAGCACGAGGCCAGCAGGCTTGCTTTGAGACACACCAACAATTGATAAGGATGTGAACGTCGCTCCCCAACATCTAAATGCACTGCTAGGTTTCTGTTATGAATCCGTATCTTAACGTTATGCCTCTTTCGTAATTACTATGTAATTTAGATATTAATACCCATTAAGCTGGTAAACTAATGTTCCTTTTTTTAGATTACTGTACAGTTAATGCAATCTCTCTCAAACAAGATAGACGTGCAGCATCCTACGCTGTATCCAAGCATTGGGTATGTATTACAGTTGCAGTAGGCAGTTGTCATCTAAAACAGAAGGTGCCTGCACCAGGTCTACATATATACAAAAAGAAATACACAACTGACCTGAGCTTTCAGAATAAATATAATGAATGTTTATGTGTGGCAACTGAATACATTATTGCATATACTTTTCTAAGTATTTTATAGTCCAAAACAGTGAATATTCTATTTTCAGCCAAACTTGACTCTTCTAAAGATGCAAATGAAGTATAGAAAATGAAAACAAAAAACTTAGGAAGATTTTAAAGCCATGGAAAATGATTTCTGTATCTTCAGATGTTTGAGGAAAGATTTGCAATAATTTATCATCTATAGTACATGTAAAAGGAAGTAGGACTGTAAATCTCCTTAATTCTGTTTACATGTCTGTTCGTAAACAAGTGTGGTAGCAAGAGGCTATGATACAGTTCAGTAATTGTGTAAATTTAACATTATTCCTGACTGTTTCCACAAAATCCAAAATAAGAGTTATTTTCCTAACAGAAATAGACCTTCTTACCTATCTTTAGTTTTAAAAATAAAATTTAGAAAATTATTCATCCCATTTATAGCTGTAACGGTTCTCAGCTTCTTTATTTTGTCAGGCTAGGGTGAAATACAGAATTTGCTTCTTAATTAAAACCACCTATAGAATCTTGTTGGGAAGTAAATTGGAATCGATTCATAAATTCAGCTTGAGTGACCAGTTTGAGGAATCTTCTAATGAAAATACAGGGCATTAGATAGTATCATATTAGGTGTATTCACTAATAAATTGCCTTAGTTAATGTTTTTATGATAGCAATAAATCAGTGTGCCGTTCATTTTCAGTTCTTGCAAATATGCTACAGATGACCAGCAAAGACCTGAGCTGGCCACCTGCTCCGCTGTGTGGCCCAGGTCCAGAATCTAAACCGACCTTTAGGTCATGTAAACTTTTGGAAAAACCTCTCTTACCCTTCCCAATTAAATCCTTCTCCTAAGGATTCTTCTCCTATTTTATTTCAAGTTGAACTTCAAAAATTCAGTTGAACTCTTGCAAGTGCAAATACCGTGGAATCATAAAGGAGATTATTTTCTTCACATTGAGTACTTTTCAGGCTGCATCCCTCTTTCTATCCTTGAATTCTAATGAATACAGCGCCTGTATTTACCATGTTTTGCCATGTATTTACCTTGAATAATGGTGCTCTAAAGGAGCATGCTTGTAAAACAAGGTATTACCCAAAGCACGAGGAGATACAGCAGGATAATCCTCATAACCTTGATCCCGCAGCCCTAACTTGTATAAGTAATTCTGTTGATTCCACTGTGATTGGCCACGTGAGCAAAGGCTGCAGCATTAGGCTCACAGTTATAAATTGCTCTCTTAAGAGCTTTAGCTTTATCAGCCTTTCTTGGCCTCTAGTTATATCCTAGTGATTTTATAGCCTTGCTGGTTATGTCCAAGGGTTGGGAGCAAAGGAAAGTTAAACCAGTCTTTGGACAGTGTATATAAATGTCTTTCTTGAATTGCAGAGGTTTGGTTTGAGGCTTTAGGTTCAATTAACAAACTCGTTTTCTCATAGGTAACTGGGCAACAGTCAAGCTTTAGAGACATGCTCAGAATTTTGGGTCCCACGTCAGGTAGAAAAGTTGCAGGCAAGGAATAAGCAACTCTGCAGGTTCACACTGGGAAACCTCCTATACAAAAAATTTATTGGTTTGCTTTTTGTCTTTCTATCTGTCAGGCTCATGTAGATCTTCTCTTCCCCCTCGCCCTCTCCCCCAGCCCAGTTATGCAGGTGATCCAGAAGTGACTTTGCTTCTTGCCCATGTGTTGCAGGTAGTTTTTAAAAAGCGTTTCCGTAACAGATTAGATGTTGGCATGGGGTATTTCAGGTGCAGAAAGAGCTCCATTAAGGGGACTGTTCAAAAAAAAAAAGTGTCTGTTTGATGTGCCTAGAAATGTTGCATATGTCAGCAGCAAACTTCTAAAAATAAATGACTGAGAAGCAGTAGAAGGAGATCCCATCTTTGGAGATCTAATCTTCGTGGCACTACCTTCTATAAGGAAATGGAAGATTTAAGGACCGGAGCTATATTGGAAGGAGAAAACTAATTACTCAGAATCAGGCTATGAAACACATTTCAGTGATTTGCCATGTGATTTATCACAGCCTCCTAGGACGTCACTATTTAATATTGCTTGTGATCCTTGTGATCAGCACGTTGTCACTGTCTTTCCAGGTTGCATAAAGGATTAAGGTTTGACCCTTCAGTCATCTCCATGTTGGCAGTTAAGTCCAGCCAACTTCATTAGTGACCAGGATATCAATTAACAGCTGTATAACAGTGCATCTGGAAAATATTTATTTAGTTCCTAGTAGTTTGCAGTGTTACCGTGGTATCTGTGAGGGTTCAAGTGTTTGTATGCACAGAGCACATTGCAGGATCAGAGCCAATGCTCTGGGGGGATCGTCAGGGGCATGAGATGCATTTCTGTGCTTGGTTCTCTGCACACAGACACCAGTCCTGCCTGAGGCTTTGGGGCATTCCTGTAAAGTATATGTAGGAGATTTGTATCTATGACAATTTCTGCACAAAAAAAAAAAAGTTAAAAACAGAACAAAGCAGACGAACAAAACAGAAAAACACAAACTCCCCAAACCTATAGCAACAAGGGAATTATTTCACTCACTTGTTTTGTTTGGGAAAAGTGAAGCACCTAGGAGACTTGAGCCCATTGAAATGGGTTTTCAGAGTCCCACCTTTTGTTCTTGTTGCACAATGTTTGAACTTGGATGTTGAAATCAATTCAGGAGAAATCAATTGCAAACACAAGATGAGATATTCAGACAATAATAAAAAGGTAAGATAGAATATGGATCTTTTTGCAGTGTCCTTATTAAAATGCCTTTTTTAATGAACTTTATAAATACAGTACATATATTTATCATCATCTGCATTCCACTGAAACAAAATGCACAAATCCAAATTGAGTTTTCATGAAAGACAAAATGTGCGATCAGCCCCAAATTATTATAGTTTATTGGGGATTTTTCTATTCCTGAGAAGAATAGTGAGAGCTAATGACTCAGCACTGCTAAGCTTGGTTGAATCTTGGGTTTTCAATAAAGAAGCTTTTCTGCTTTAGCATGCAAATGCAGAAAATTGAGAGTTAACAGAATAAACACTAAGGCCATAGAAGCATGAGAGCTGCTGGTGCAAAGGACAGACTTGTTTGCTCTTGAACATTGTTCACAGTTTCTCACTTTGGCTCCTCTGTTGTCTATTTGGAGTTGATAGGAAAGTTCACGTGTGCATTACTGGGTGTTGCACCAGGGAGCTATCACTCTTTGCAGGCTTTCTTTTCCCTGGGCAAATGCTCGAAGGTCTTCCAGGGAGACAGGTAAATTAGGAAATTCGCTCTCTTTGGAATTTAAGACCATGCATTAGGAAAACAACAAGAAAATCAAGAAGGAAAAAAAAAACAACCAACCCCCAAATTTTTAAAGAACAGATGCATTTTAATAGGCACTCCCATAAAAGATTAACGGATTGATTAAAATTCATCAGTAGTGAGAAATGCAGTGATTAAATCCCAGAGAAATTGATCTGGGCTTCCAGGAAGGAAAGAGAGAGAGTGCCCAGATTGGAGATGATAGCTGGTATTTTAGGGCAGAAATGGCTGTAATTTAGAGAGTTTGTGGTAACATATTGTACGAGATCCAATCTGGATGTCTGTGTGCAGTGCTGAATGACATAGTGACATTTGTATCGCTCAGTTTGCCAAAGAAAATTGCTTTCACTTATTTATCTGATGAGGTAACGGGATGTTACAGGGTGTTCTGGCTATTTCTAGCCAGGGTTGGGAGACCAAGGGTCTGTTCCTCTCATGGAGAGGGGCAATAAGGTAATTCTGAGAGAAAACAGTGATTCTGGATAACAATTGTTTTTTTTTTTCTTTTTTTTTTTTAAACTCTTAAGTTGGTTTTATTACTACTGCCCAGACCAGTGTTGCATATGAGGAGTGAAGGGGACTGGGTGCTCTGTGAAGAGGTGCAAGCCACAGTCCTGTGTGTGATGGTGACACTGCCCATTGAGTGCTCTGGGTCTGTTTCACTCTGATGTGCACCGTTATTTCCTAGGATTTCCCTCACAAGGGCATTTTTCTTAGTGTTTATACAGTTTTGCTTGTTCTTGGCTATACAAGAGCCTGTGCTTAATCTCTGCTTATAGATGAGGCTTTTGCAACTGATCCTCAGTCATTGACCTTTTCCACAAGAACGTAAGTCAAATGAATAAAACGTTTTTAGCATTAGGTACAGAAGAAGTCACCTCTATTTATGGGTCAGTTTTCTGATGTCAATGAGCTGAATTTTATTCAGCTTAATTTTGAAGATATGTGCAGAAAAATTGCTATTTCAGGCAGCTGGATACAGAACTGCACGGTCATGGAGTGAAGGCCTGATTAGCATCAATAAAATCTGAGCCACTGGAAAAAAAGCCTTTCCCATGCTGAGAAGTTTTATAAACAGTGCCAGCGAGCAGATATCCTTCTCATATGACTGGAGCGTCACAGTTTAGATAAGAATTTTTGTGGTAAGCAGTACAGAATAAGAGATGTCCAAATCTATTCAAAGCATGTAAGCAATTATGCAGTACTTCATCTGGACAGTAAAGTATGGCTTACTGTTTTTTTTTTTTTTTTTCCATGAGTCAAATAAACCTAAAATCTAAACAGAATATTCAGTCATGGGGGGAAAAATCATTCTCTCTCTACCTTTATTTATTTAGTATTTATTTTTAAGAATCCCATGTGCCAGGAGACATTGCAGCGGTGCTCTCGGCTAAGTGGAGATTTCCATGGTAGCAAGGTTGGATATAATCCAATGGTTGATGCCCCATAAAAACGTGTGATGAGTGGTGGGATGGAGAACAGGGATAAGCAGTGGGATAGTGAAAAAAGATGAGACTTTAACAGTGAAATATTAAGCGTTTACTCACTTAGAAGCCAGTTCCTCCTCAACCAGTCCCTGGAGTCACAACAGCCAGCAGTGCCAGCAATGCTTTCTGTAGCAGCAGCAGAGGAGGAAGGGTAAAAGTCTACAAATCTTTCTGAAAAAGCTATGTGATATGAAACTCCAACTTTGCAGTGCTTTCCCCCCCCCCCTTCCCAAATTAGAATAGATATTGCATTTAATTTTAAATTTCTATTTTCTCTTTGACATCTCTTTTTCAAATCTTACAGAGGGAAGCAGCCCGTTGCAGGGCTTTGCCATGCATCTCCAGTTTCACAGGCTGTATTGTGGGGTTTCCATGGTAATTCATTTAAAAAATCCGAACCTAGTATGCATGCATCTGTTGTGCATATTTGACACTTTTATTTCAATAATCTGTTCCTAGACATATCCGTTCAGTGCAGCTCACCTGCTGTGCTTGGCAACATTGACCATCCTTCTGTGCCTGTAACCATAATATTCCAAATGGGAAAAGGAAATTCATTTACCTATTCCATTTTCCTCTTATTCCTCTATTTATGGCCCCTCTCTTTGTTTCCTTTGATGAAATATTCCCATGTAGAGGACGCCACACCAGGTAACGTTGACACAGTAAAGGCTCTTAGATTTCCCTGTAGCAGCTTCTAGTATTTGAGTACTGTTAGGCTGGGGAAGGACTTAGCAGTACTTGTCTGTACACACGGATGGATCTTTTTCCCACTGTTCTTGCTGGCAGATGGTCCTTGGGGGACTTGGCCAACAAGGGCAAGTCAGAATAGCCTCTAGATGTGACTGGGCTGCTCCAGACAGTGGGCAGCCCTTCCTCTCTGCTGGGCTTGGGAGAGCCTGGCCTCTAGTAAACCTGATCTATTATTTCCAAAGTTACTTATTTCATGTTTTTCTCTCAATAATCGAAGTAACTGCAGAGTGTTTTTACTCCCCATGGGAGTTGTCAAACGTACCAAAAAGCGTACCAAATGAAAAGGTTGTTACAAAATAGGTGCCTGGAAGAGTGAGCTTCCACTCCCAAACCTTCTCTGAATCCACAAGGGTGCCTTTCAGGATTTGTCTTTAATGTAAAATTTCTGCTCAGAGCAAATCTTCCTTCTGAAACAAAAACTTATTCAAAAGACTTTGCAGGTTGGAATGATGTTTGCAAAATCTGTGAGTGCTGCCCTGTAGCACTACTCTCAGTGCTGTGTTAGTTCTGTACATAAGCCAATCTTAAACACAATATTTTTAAAATAATTAGTGGATTTTTTGTGTGCGCCTAAAATATTAGAATTTCTTTTCACTCGTGAAATCTGCTCTTTTTATGTCAGATTCTGTTTGATTTGGCTTTTCTCATTCCCTTTCTTTTATTTTTTTCCCAGTCTGTCATTGAATGCGTACTTCTGTCTGACCTCTAATAATGTAGATTAAAAAAAAATGCAGAACTCCAGATAGCTCATTTCACATAGCAGGGCACTGTTATTGGAAAGGAATTTAAGTATGAAACCAGCCATGTAAGCTAGAAATCCAACAAACAAATCAGCACTCCTTAAGGATTATGCATGTGCATGCAGGCTCAGACATTATAGACTTCTAAAGATTCTCCACAATTCTCATGGCTTTCAGAGATCAAGTCTGAGGGTGATTAAAAAACTCAGAAGCCTGTTTTACATTGGTACTTATCCCATATTTTCTGATATTTTTCCTAATTCATAGTATGTTGCTTTGCTGCCCTTGCCTTGGGTAGATGGTCATCAGGGGGTCAATACAGAACGTAGTGGAGGTTGGGCACTTGGGTGTCCCTCATGCACCAAAGCAGATGTCTTCTTTTAGTAATCCTTGGATGGGCAGCTGTGAAGCTGCAGTAATCTGCATTCTTGGACTTAAGGTGCATCACCAGGCTTGGGAAAGATGCCTCATAGCAAGAGAAGCATAGAAGGAAATGCTGGGGAAAATAGTACTGTGTATGTTGAATGTAGAGATGTAATATCTCTCTTTTAGCACTTTTCCTGCAGTAGCAGTGAGGCACAGCTGGCTCTGCAAGCACACCCGGAGGAGGCAGTGCCTGCCCGAAGGAAGGTCCCTGCTTCTCTTAAGGATGAGATGGGAGACACTCTGTGGATCTGTTAAAGCAGGGGAACACGAGGTCATGGGGACCGTGCTGGTCAGTGCAGGAAGCAGCTGTGACAGGAACCTCGCTGCTGAGTGACATTATTTATCAATAATTCTTTTGTCTTAGTGCCCTGAGGAATACAACTTGTCTTAGCAAGCCGCGGAGTTGAGGTCAGATCAAGCAGGTCATCTGGTTTATGAAAACATTCTTCACATTGCAAATATCCTCACGCTGTCATTAATCACTGTTTTCTGGATAACTGGTCAGCATACATCAGGCTTAGACTAGGATGGGCTGAGCTGCTGTGCTGCATAGGCCCAACTTTGTGAGAGACCTGGGGGCTCCAGCGATGACCCCAGTGACTTGAGATACGATGGAGAACTTTGCTCGTTACCAAGGAACTACCAAAAATGTTTGTCTCTTCTCCTGATCTCTGGGATGTCGATTCTCCCTCACCCATGTGGCAAAAAATGTGGAAACACACTTGAAGGATCCCCACGATCTGATAGAGAAACAAGCAGAAAGAGCAAGTGCGGGATGGTCATCTCGCCAGGAGCAGCTTAGAGATGTTCACGTGGGTGAGAGGATCCTAAGCAATTAATCTTAGTGTAAACAGATTACGTATCAAAACCTCTTGCAATTTTTCATCTATAAAATATGTATGCTGTAAGAATTTGTAAATGTGCGGTGCAGTTTGGATGTGGGGCAATAAATCTGTAAACCAGGTCATGGGCACCAGCCGTGTTAATGAGTGCTCTGTCTCTCCATAAAAGCCCTTAGGTTAGGGAGAGGACTCGTAGTGCAGGGGTCAGTGGAGAACAAAGTGCTTTCGGAAGGATATTGAGGTCCTTGCTGGCCCCTGCCAGGCTCCAGGCAGAGACTCTGTCTCTCTCCTGGGACCTGAAGTCATAATTGATCCATAATTTATCTCCACAGTTTCTAAGGTGCTCTCAACTATTCCAGGCTTGATGGGATTTGAGTTGTGTTCACTTTGTCTCACCAGCAGCTTTCCAGTATAAATGAACAATGAGCCATCACATGTGAGAAAAGCAAGAACATTCACTTTTCCTGTAATCTGATTCAAATTAATCGTTTTACTCTGTGTTTTTGAAAATAGTTTTATTTCTTGCTTATTAGGGAAATATTAGGATATAGGTAATGTATGAGTCTTGCTATGAAATTGAGTATGATGGAACTGCGAATGGGATTTGCCCTAGTTTACTTTTAATTCATTTTTCACCTATTATGATATGTAAAAGTAAAAAATCAGAGCATTACAAGCAGTGTCATAAATCAGTATGTGTCTTGAAGTGCAGAGCAAGTCATTTTTATGAGGGCAAGCCCCTGTATTTATAATAAATCAACTTCTTTATCTTTTGAGCTTCCTGATCAAAGTAATTAGTCATTTGTGCTGATACAAAGCTATCAGCGAAGACGTTGCTATGTTTCACAAATACTGAATCTTAAATTGCTTTGTGTCACTGCTTATAATCGGCTACATTGTAATGTAAATTTGTTGTGTTTTGTTGGGAGGAAGTGGTTTCTCTAACTTAGATTAATGCACAAAGCAATTTTGGTTCTTCAGTTGCCCTTAAAGTCAGGTTTGTGTCACTATCTAAGAGGTCTTCTAGAGGCCAAATTAAATAAGCCGGTGACATGAATACTGACTTTAAAAGGCAGCTATGACATGACAGATGGCTATAGGTAGGGAAGCTGTTTTAGTTGACACTTAGTTCCCTGGAGTGTGCTCCAAAGTTTGGGAGAGCCGTTCAGGGCTTTCCAAGTGACTGCTGGGCTCCTTCCGCCACCTCTGACATGGCTCTGCTGATACCTGCCCACTGCCAAGACTGCTCTGAAGATGGCTGGTTCATGCTCCTTGCAAACCAGCTCTTTCACGGAATCACAGCATGTTCGAGGTTGGAAGGGACCTCTAGAGATCATCTAGTCCAACCTTCCCGCTCAAGCAGGGACACCCAGAGCACACCTGTGAGCTTTGTGGCCTAGAGAAACCTCCAAAGCTTTGTGGCCGACAGAAACGCACGCTTTGTACCTGTAAAATACTGGTTTTGCCTGAGTGACTTCCATTAGGAGCCTGAGCGACTGAGTTCTGTCCTCCACATGGGCCTGAATGAAGGTCATCACCATGTTACAATTCCTGCTCTTTGCCTAGTTAAAAGCATGGGTGAGATCTGAAGTCAGATCTCCCTGCCCTGCCCTGCCCTAGGCTTTGGTAAGGTAAGTGCATTTTGGGGTAGGCTTAAGTGCTGCTTACTGTCTACTGTGCAAATATTCTGTGTGTCCAGATTATAGTTGCTAGTTTCTTTCCAGATATCAGTTCTGAAAGATAAATACTTTGTGTCCTTCCCACAAATGCTCCTTTTCGCTCAGATAAATCCTTATACTGGGGAGAAAAGACTGTGTTTCTTTGGAGAATAGTCCAGAAGAATTTGGAGTTGTTCTGGTGAACTTGATTTCTTGCATAAGCCTGTACTAACTGGGTAGACCTAAGTAGGCTAAGCCGAGTAATTTCATGTTAACTTCAGTTTTCCTTTGATGACATTTGTGGTTCCCCCAGTACCGCTGTCCCTGACCAGGAGCTCCCAGGTCTCCTGATGCGTGTGGGTTTTTCCACCCCTGCTTGCAGCAATGGAAGCAGCAGTTTAAAGAGATGCTGCCATTGCTCAGGCTGGCAGCAAAGTGCAGGAGCTTCTGTGGCACGTTGGTTGCTCAATATTGTTGCCCTTGGAGTTAAATCCCTCCTAAAATTTGTAGCAGCAGTAGTAGTATCAGTAGCACCATCATTTTGTGGAGACTGATGTTTCTTCAGATCAGTCTGGGCCAACTGCCTGCAACCCTTCCTTTGGGAGAAGACCTGGCATCTGTCTCTACCTCTGATGTTGGCTGTCGTGGGTTGGAGAGTCACTTTACATCCTTTATTTGCCCTGTTTTCCCTTTCTTTTAACGTGAGGATTGCAAAAAGTGTTGGGTTCTGTTGATTTAGAATAGTATGCGAATAATATATACAGATATTATTCTCCCTTGTCACGGTCAAAAATTGCAGTAAAGTTGTGAGTTTTTTTAATTACTGTTTTTACAATTTTTGATTTGTGAAGGTGGCATTGTTTGAAACTAATTTTTACACAGGCTTTTTCAAAGAGGATTATTTTGCTGGGTCTCCTAAAGACATCCCGCAGGAGCATCTCGGATTAGCAGTTTCACCCACTGCTGGCAGAGGTGCCTTCCTGCAGCTGTAGTGAAATGCTGGCATCACAACTAATTAATCTTCCTTTGCTAAATGAGATGACAATTCTGGTTCTCCTGGTATTAATAGCATAACATTTACTTAATAAGAACCGATCCTAACATGTCACAGGATCTTGTGAAAACATGACGTTAGAAAGAATCTATTTCTCTATTTTAATATGACCAAAACTCCAATTATATTTAAAGATATTTAAAGAAAGCATTTTTTTTTTCTCCATTGTTGTCTATGTAAATATCCAGTCTGAGCATACTTACGAAGCTCTAGATTCTTTCATTTCATACTAGATTACATCCTTTGATTTAAGGTTAAAATAAGGGAAACCCTCCCCTGTGTATTTAGGTCACCTGCTGTGCAAACTAATAATGTGGTGCTAATCTAGAAAGCAGTGTCACTCACGGTCACATGTGAATTGCAGGCTAACAGGAAGGAGACCATTAAGAGAGGGAAATTGGCTGAACTCGTGCTATTTTGTACTAAATTTTTAAACTAATTGTATAGTCGATCAAATATGTCATGGAAGGAAGGTGCATTTTAAAAATATCTTGGTTTGCGTCCAGTGTTTCTTCCTCTCCTCTCCTCTCCTCTCCTCCAACTCCATCTCCTTAACCTTCACCTTCTCCATCTCCTTC
>JAVCKT010048582.1:0-16987 GCA_032273925.1 Rhynchotus rufescens
ATTTTAATGCAGTGAATTAATGAAATATTGATGTTAAGTATAAAGTAGATTCTAGATTAATTTTACCAGGCTTTTAGTTTTGTATTTTAAAGTCAATCCTCTTACAAGGGTAGACATAAAAAATAGAGGGATTTTTTATTAGGTTGCATAGCCATAACCTTTATCCTTTGCATTAATCTTATCTCCTGTAACCTTATCTCCTAACCGCAGCAGCATCCGTTGTCTGCTGCCCAAGCTAACGGGAACCTGGATTCCCCAGAAACTGGCAGGGCTGGGTGGGTGGTGAGGGGCAGGAGGGAAGGGAAGGAGGGCTCTGGAGAGGTTTAGGAGAGAACAGTGAGGGCACTGGCCAGAGACAAGGGCAGCTCCATAGAGGTTGCAGAGACATACTGCAAAATACCTGCTGGACTTGAACTAGCTCCATGCAGTCAGTGGCCTTTGCACAGGCTTTCTGTGCTCCTCGTTCTGCAAAAGAGACCCAGGGACAGGGCACAGGGACACCCAAGCGCTCTGCACGTGCAGCCTGGTTCCCTGTGCGTGCAGCCTGCCGGCTCCCTCAGGCTTCGCTGCTCAGAGGTCCCTGCAGCTTGAAAGCAGCTCATCTGCTTGTGGGCTTAAGCTGGCTTCAGAACTCCTGTAGCCACACTGAAACATGGGCCCAAATTAGCTCTGCATCTGTGGCACAGTTAATCCAAAAGCTGCATTTCAACATAATGCTGAGTTAAGCCCAGCTCAGCTCCTGGTTCCTCACTGCAAAGGATGTTCGTATTGTAACCGATCATGTTACATGAAAACCTGTGCTACATGAAAACCCAGTTCTCTGCGGTTACTGAGACTAAAGCTCCTCAAAACGTAGCCAAACCACACCTGCACCAAACAAGAGGACTTTGTAAGTGCTGTTTAAGGCCATCTAACCAGCTCTTCTAAATAACTTGAGTTTTGAGGTTCCCTCAGTAAACAGGAATAAGAACAGCACGAAGTTCATAAAAGTTTGTTTTACTTGAGGATATTTGTTCCAGAGCAGCCAAAATTGCTAAGTGTCTCCTCAGCTGAATTATTTCTCCACCCCAGAGAGAGGGTGTTCCCTCTAAACCAGAGATGATGGCACAACAATTCCAGAAAGTATTGTTTGCATTTCAGTGATCCTCAGATTACTAACACATAGGATTTTAATATACAGCATTTGTTGCACGAAAAATATAAAATTACGTTGCCTCAGAAAGCAAATGTAGCGCTCTTAAAGGTATTTATTCTTCTGTTGGATGCATGATCTTTTTACGGCCCTTATCACCATACTAAGCACCCTCGGTAGTCTGTTAAGAGGTGGAAGCAATTGTCATGTTGGCTTCATTTCCTCTTTTCCTAAGGGGGAAATTGAGTGCAAAATACAATGTTTTCGTAGGGTTTACTTTATTTTATTCTTTTAATAAATTTGTACACTGACTTCTGTGCCTGCGTCAGGCAAAGCTAAGTAACTGAAGTCTGTCTTGCCCTTGCAGGCGCACAGCCGGTCACCTGCAACACCCACCTGCAACACCCACCCGCAACACCCACCCGCAACACCCACCTGCAACACCCAGAGCTTTCCCTGGAAAGGCTGAGCACCCGGGCTGTGCCAGCGTGACAGGAAGTTCTACTGTGCGTGATCTGAGAGTTACCTTATATCACAGAATTCAGGCAATATTTTCAGTAACTTCAGCCAAATGGTGGTTACTTCACCAGTGGTGAAGTAACTTCACCACTTTCAAGATGAGAACCAGGATCTTGAACTTGAATCTCTGTTCTCACAGAATGAAATACCGTTCTCTGGGAATACCATGCCCTTAAGGGCTAAGGGAGCAAGGAACTGCGGAATACTGGAGGTTGAAGGGACCTATGGAGGTCATCTAGCCCAAACTGCTGCTCTAAGCAGATCTAACAAGAACAGGTGTCTTGGAAGCTTGTCCAGTCATGTCTGGAAAACGTTCAAGCACAGAAATTCAGATATCCGATGCAAACATCACAGAGGAAGCCCTACATCTTCTGCACTGTTCTGATTTCCTGAATAACACAAAGCCTTCGACCCAATTATTTCTGCAACTTCTCATTCAGTATATGTCTTCTCACAAGTCTATAAATTTTAATATAAAGAGCTCAAATTAGAGAGACTGTAATGCATTCCACATTTTAATGTAGAATTCTTATGACATAATAACATTAAAATCTCTTCTATCTTAACAGATGGACTTCAAGATGCCATTTTTGTTTCAAATGAAACATCACTCTAACCTCTGGAATTACATCATCATTCACTACAAAAGCTTCCCTTTTTCAGTTATCTCTAATAGAGAGAGAAATCACCTACTAACTATCAGACTGTTGATCCCACAAGGTTATAATATATTAATACAATTGTATTATTTATAAATATTATATATAATATATAAAATAATGTGTATAATATAGTGTATCATATATATTATTGTGTATTTATAAGCAAATAAAAAACAAGATAGAGAAATCTTTCTTCTCAGGACTCCCATGACTTCAAACATCGACTAAACGTTATTGAAAAGAAAAAGCAGCCCGTTTTGTAATCAAGAGCTAATCAAATGGGTCTCCTCTGTTACACAGCACAAAGTACACTTTATGCTGGGAACTGGAGGCTAGGAGGAGGAACAAGAGATCATTTTCTTTCTAAGAGCAGTTTCATTTTCCTGACTCGTGTGGAGCAGCCTGAGTCAGACAGAGCGCCTTGCCCTGCCTGCTTCTGTAGGCAGCAGCCGTGGCCTTGAGCACGAAGCCCTTCCCTAGTATGTGGCCATGCACCACCCAATGCTCTCGCTCAGACTGTCATAACTCCCCAGGAAGAGTCCTACTGTGAGAAAAGTGCCCTCCTCCCTGAAGAACTATTAAGCAAGTACATCACCAGGCCATGAGAAACAACTTCCTCTAAAACCAATGAAGAAATGAGAAACCTGCCAGTACCATGTGGTCTTGAAAGCAGAACGGCAGGATTAGAAGGTCAGTGATGTTCCTTTTGAAAGATGTTATCTGGGCAGGATTCCGACTCCTAGAGAGTTCAGAGAAAGGAAAAAGACAAAACACAAACAAAAAATACAACAGGCAGCAAAAACCAACCAAGTGAAAAAGAATTCTAAAGAAAATAAATAAGAATGATGAGCGATGAGAAGTATCCTTTTCCGCAACCACACTTAACCCTTCAGCAGCCTCTAGGAGCTACACACAGAAATGCGGTGTCATTAGATTGGTTTTGCTTAGATCCCAGGATGACAGATTTCCAAAAACTGTTTAGCCCCTCACGTGTTGTTGTGGTAAAGAATGTACATAGCTGTGAGAAAGAAAAGAGTGGGGCTTCCACACAGACCAGATCTGATCAAGCACTTTGAGATGTAGGAACCAAGTACCACATAAGCTGCTCCATGGAGGACAGCGATATAGGAAGCAGCCCCACATCTTTCTGTCCAAGTGATTTCCTTCAGCTCAAGCTAGCCAGGCTAGAGGAGTGTTACACACAACTAGTCACCATTCAGCACAGGCCTGATAGGGACATCCCTAACAGGGCAACCCGTAGCCAGAGAACCAAGCAGTTGCTCTACATGACTCCCTCAGGAAGCCACCAAAGCAGGGTTTGCACGCAAGAAAAATGTCCCCGCTGCCAAAAACAGGACTATGGGAAGAACATCATCAGAGCAATATTCCTGTCGTTAGAGGGCTAGAGCATTCAGTCGAGTTCCTCTAAAGAGGAATCGGAGGTATCTGTGGCACAGATACCATCTGCTCGTCCAGCTGAACACAGCGCAAGCTGTTCGGAAAGGCCTCGATTAAGACTTGAAACCAGCAGGACTCCCCGTGCGGTGGCCTCGGTTCCCTCCCTGCTGTGCCTCGTGTTCCCATTCACTGTGCACCATGGAGGGCCGGGACGCGGCCCAGGCCAAGCAGGGCCAGGGCCACGTGCACAGGCCCAGCTCCCGCCTAACACCAGCCAGCACCAGCCCGTGCACTGAAGCGACTGCTCCCCACAGGCCGGCCTCCTCCTATCACCACTTTGCCAACCACTGACCACGCTGCAGCACCTAACGTAAGGGCATCAGCTCCTTGAGCACACGGCCCTTCTCATTCTGTACGTCTAAGACACCCCACAGCCTCCTTTGGGACATTCCTATTCCTGTCGGGTTGTGCCTTCAAGATTCAGTCAGCAGTTAACAAAGTGCATGCCCAGATCCAAAGGGGATGCAAACTCATTGTGTTTCCCCCAAAAAGCAGGCCTAAGGCAGATGCTTCTGCAGCTGCAATTAGGAGTCATCTCCGTTATAAAAAAACGCCAGCCAAAAAACTGTATGAAATGGAAAATCCCCAGCCTTGGAAAGTACAAAGGAATCTTTGAGGGAAAGATGTTTGTTCATTATTATATCTTATTATATCTAGTAATCTAGGCCCAAAGCATGGCTAGACTGGCAGGATCATAGAACACATCTTGCACCTCTCCCTCCTTTACCTTTTTTTTTTTCTTTCTTTTTTCTTCATACAGTTTCATGTCCTTAACAAATACAAATACCTGATTTAGAAGGCCGTGCTGCATCACTGGACATTTTCAAATGCTTCTTTTAAAATCAGGCCCAAAGGCTAAGACAATACACACATATTTAATATAATATCCCCTGGCTTCTCGAGCTTTGCTTTTTCTTTCCTGGAGAAAGTAAAACTTCATACAATCCCCTCCAGTTGTAGTAATATAATACTCCTTTCCCCACCAGATGGCAGTAACTTCAACTTAATATAAACCAGACTGGTTGCCACATGTTCAGCAAACAATGGCATTCTTTATAGTTGGGTTTTTGCAAGAGGAAAATGCTGTTTTTTTAACATTTCGAGCTATTCCAGATCCCTGCTATTTATTGACAAATTGCAGGAAAAATTTTCTACTAACAGCTTTTCTACTCAGCTTTGATCAACGTATCCTACAAGTTTTTCTTTTTTTTTCTTCTTCTCTTTTTAAAACATGTATCATTCCAGGTTGTAAAATTTTCAGTTTAGTGTAATTTTGTCAAATTTGGGAAATACAAGGGTTATCTCAAGTCACTGCCCTTTTACAACAATAAAGTCTAATCTCAAATGACTTCCTGGCTCTCAAGAGTAAAATAAACTTTAATTTTTACAGTATATACTAATAGTTAAAATGACTAAAGGACTTTGCGGGGTGTAAGAGGGAAGGGGGAGAAACTGTAAAGTGCAATTATTTGATGAAAATTTCTACTCAATCTGGATAGCATCTAGAGCAAAAATGCCACAGATGACACATTATATTCCATACAGGCTATATTCTTTTCAGCACTGGAGGTAGCAATTGTTTCCACTGGTAAGGGAGTTCTGTCAGCATAGTCTAGACCCGGTGAAAATAATGTAATCCAGTGGATGGGAACTGCTATGTAGGATATCCGTTTTTAGGAGTGACTCTTCCACAGGTTCTAGCCAAAATATGATTTTTCAATGATTATTTCCTTAAGTTCTCCTTAATTTTTTTTACAAGAAAATGCCACATATAATAAAAAGAGGACTTTATTCCTACTCTGCTAATATTAGTATTCAGAATAATTAACTGAATTTATATTCAGCTCCATACTGACTGCAAAGAAAACAGCAAAAATGCTCATTCTTATTAATAAAACACTCATCTTCCAATCAATTTATGACTAAATACACAGTCTGTTTGGACAGCTGGTTTCTACTACGCTATAAGCACAGATTCAGATCCTTTTGTCTTCCACTATTTCTTTAGTTTCTAGCCTTATAAAGAAAAAGTAGAGCAAAATTTCCCTCACAAACAGAAAAGTACAGAGATGGAAAAAAAAAGCCTCAAAAATAAAGTGAGAGTAAATGAACTGGTTTTTATGGACAAACAGAGAAGGGAGAGGAAAAAAATAAGATAGAGAAAGAAAACCTGGAATTAGGTAAATCAAAAATGCAAGCAAGACAGCAAGATCTAACTAAAGATTCACAATAAAAAGAAGACTTAAGTAGGAGGCAAGACAGAAGTCCGGAAAAGTAGGGTTATGTTAACAACTTTACTTGAAATCTGCTGTTGAATGACTGCTCTTCAAGAATGCATTGATATGATTGCTTTCTACATCTCAGCACCAAACAGCTCGCCACATGTATCCTTCACATTCTACTGGCTTGTCACTAACATTCTCAAATATTTCACTTTTCACCACCAAACACTTTCATTAAACCATGAATGTTGGTCCAGGTTGCATGGATAAGTACTAAATTCCCTTGATGCCAAATCAGCATCATTTGAATTGAAGACAGTCTCTACACACAGAACATACACATACAGCAGTATCATTTAAAAGACAATTTCATAAGCTTTTCTTTACGGCTTCATATTCTTTTGTGACCACATATTCATGTCAGCTTGAAATAAGGTAACTGTAGAGGCCAATGTAAAGCTCAGTTACTCCTAACATGCAAAGGAAGAGGAAAGGTAAAGGTACAAAAGAACGGCTAGGTGGAGAGACAAACCTCTGTGAATATCCATACTCTCAAAAATCATTCTCAGATCCAAATGATCTAAGCTGAATGAGTCATTATTGAACGAGATGGAAGAAGCATGGGGAGCTACTGTTTAGCATAAGGTTCCAGCATGAAAAGGTGAGCAGGGTGCCAAAGACCAGTGAAAACACAGTCAGAGACAACTGGGTTTTGCTTCAGCAGCAACATCAGTAACAGGGACACCAGAGTAACTTTTAGAAGATCTTAAATAATTTTTAAAAGATATTGGGGAAATGATGAGTACAAGAAGAGCACCAAAAAATTAAGTCTGTAGAAAATGTGTTCAAATGGAAGATTTAAGAGATTTCAAATCTATTTTAACTGACTTGAAAGAATTTGTAGTGGAGATAATCGAGGGAAAAATAGTACAATTTACAGGTTCCAGCAAAAAGTAAAGGCTAGAAGCTGAAGCGAGACAAGTTTAAATTAGGCAAAGGCACATTTTTAAGCAATCAAATACCCTCACCATGAAGTAAAATGGTGAATTAAGTAAAAGATACATGCTTTCCTGCTGAGCTCCAACATAAAATAGAGGGGAGTGACTATATAAAATGCCAAAACCTTATGATTTATAACAAGTTAAACTACCCAGTCTAATGGTACGTTCTGATTTTAAACACTGTGACTAGCCAGGAAAGGTGTGAAACAATCAAACATTTCTGTAAGGAGGAGAGATTTGAAGCACGTCAAGACAATCCTAGCCTTCAAACAAACCAGACTGTTGCCATTTAGAAGGTCTCGGAAACTGCAGGTGATATTTTTATCGAGAAGATGGCGGCAAACTTCCCTGCCATGTTCCCCATGAAGATGGCGGCAAACTTCCCTGCCATGTTCCCCATGAAGATGGCGGCAAGCTTCCCCGCCATTTTCCCCATGAAGATGGCGGCAAACTTCCCCACCATGTTCCCCATGAAGACGGCGGAAAGTTTCCCCACCATGTTCCCCATGAAGATGGCGGCAAGCTTCCCCACCGTTTTCCCCATGAAGATGGCGGCAAACTTCCCCGCCATGTTCTCCATGAAGATGGCGACAGGCTTCCCACCGCACGCCCTGGCGCCTCACAGGGCAGTGGGACGGGGCTGCCGCGATGCCCCCCGCGCAGCTGCTGCCTGCCCAGGCGCCAGGCACCGCTGAGGGCCACAACAGCGCCCACAGAGTGAGATGCACGAGCACGTCTATCCCATGACAGCCATTTCTGACAAAGATCTCAAGACTTACCTGTAACTCACGGAATGGTGAAAATGACCCCTCCGCAAACCTAAAGGCAGCGGTGCACCTGGAAGAAATACAGGTGGTCAAAACAGTGGTAAAGGACTAATGCAGTAAGCTAGTCAAGTTTCTGAATCTCACTCCATTATTTGAAATTAACCCCAAGTCAGACAAATGCTTAAAGATATATTTCCCAGTATAAAGAACATCCTTCTGCAAAAGCAAAACCATTTGGTTTCAAATTGTGATCAATATTAATAAGCCAACACCTTGAAGGGCATTACCATATATCAGTAGATTAAACAACAACATAAATCCAGTACCAGAGCACAAATGGCCTGACCTCTCACTCATTAGACGCAGTCCATCCAAACAATTCACCAGCCCCATGGCCCACCCTCCGGCCCTGGTTCTCTGAAGGCCACCAGAAAGCAAGGCCACACATAAGGTAAATGGTTTTACTCCCCCTGCATCTTCTTTCTTGCACCCCTTACATTGCCTTGTCATGTTATCAAGTTTGCAGCGATTGCTTGCTGGATCATGTTCAACCATGTCTTGAGCAGTGTGTGCAAACAGAGTCAAATGCTTCTACAAGCTTTTGCAGCATGAAGAGACACCAAGACCCAAAGCACATACTGATTTTGGTAGATGGACAGCTTATTTACTACATCCTCACTCAGTAATGATGCTAGCACAAGCTGATTCAGCTAGAACAACAACAAGGTGTAGGGTTGGAAAAGGACCTCTGCAGATCACCTAGTCCAGCCTCCTGCTCCAGAGAGGACTTGGAGGTCAGATGAGGCCGCCCAGGGCCTTATCCAGCTCCATTCCGAATGTCCCCACAGAAAGGAAATCCACAAGTTTTCTCAGAGACCTCTCACAGTGCTTGACCACCCCCATCAACTTCCTACTACGTAACTGGAATTTGCTCTGTTGCAACTTGAGACCATTGCTCTTTCTCCTCTACTAAGCATCTCCAGAAAGAGCTCAGCTCCAACCTTTCCACAATCGCAACATGGGCAGGGAAATTAGGACTTTACAGTTGGGTCTCCCTGTTCGTCCAGGCATATGGAGTCCAGGTCCCTTGAGCATCTCCTTGGATGCTGCACATACTGCCCACTAGCCACCTGAGTGGCCCTTCCCTCACTGCTCTCCCGGGCAGCTAACACTGGACACAGTATTGCTGGGCCAAGTAGAAGGAACGCTGAAATACAGCTAGAGTAAACACAGGAGAACACAGGAATGTAGAAATGTTAGGAAAAGTTTTGAATAGCATATACATAACTAAGCTCTATTTATAAAAGTGCTAAACTCTGTTAACCTAAACTGGCAACCAATTTCTTTTACTTAGACTGCATTCTAACACCTGCAAATTCTTTTTTTTTCTCTTCATAGATCAAATGAATTTATATTTCTTTGCGCTCAAAAAAACAATTGTTTGTTCTCATTGATACTAACATCTGAACAGACTATCCACGGCCAACACAAATCTCTGCTTAGAAGTAGAATTTACTCTGAAATAATCACATTTTTAATAGAATAAATACAATACTGGATGAAAATAGCTACGGTCAAAACAGTTCTCTGTTTAGCTAATGCCATAAGCAATCCTCTGATCTCTTAACAGGTCTCATACTGTGCCTTCCTTTCCTTGCTATGAAGTTTTCCAGCAAATGGAGTAAGTTAGTAAAATGGTTACATACAGCAAAAGAACAAGATTTTTAAACAGGACCGTTTTAGTTTCTGGAAGCTCCTATTAGTATTAAATACTATGGTAACACCACCACAACATATCCACACTGATTGCATAGGCACATCTACCACATAATTCCTCTTGCTTCTGTAAGTACAGCTACACATGTTCCCTCCTGCCAGGACCATTCCCAGGTGGAATATCAAGTTCAGATCCTGCCATCAGAGGCAACTGTGCTGCACATTCCCTTTCCGAAAGGTATCATCTTCTGCCTTGAAAACAATTAAAGGATGCAGAAAAAACAGAGCCAACCACCTTGTCAGAAGGCTTTCCGAGAACGCTGCTGCCTTGGTGGCTGGAAGCCTTTCTCTAACTTTCAGTCTGATTTCCCCCCAGCTGCTCCTGTCCCAGCACTGTTCTTCAGCTTAAATAATTGTTCTCATCCCCCAGTGTCTGCAGTGCTCCCTTCCTCGCAATGTAAGAATCCATGTCTTTTCTCTTGACCTTCATTTTATAAAACAGAAGCCAAGCTTTCGTGTCCTCACAATTCTCTCTCTCTCTCCTCCCTGCTCATCTTAGTAGCCTTTCTCTATGTCTCTTCCAACTAAGCTGGTGCTTTCTAGATGCTAGACAGTATTCCTAGCGAGGTCGTTGCAGGGCCTCATAAAAAGGCATTCATAATTTTCTTTCACTGTCTGAACAGTATAACTTGATGCATTTTAAAATGACATAACCCTACTTTTATGAACATTGGTGTCTCAGTCATTTCAGATGAAATTCACTTTACGTAGCTTCAAGCAATATCTTTGAGCCAGTCACCGTATGCTGTTTAGGATGGAGAAACTGGATCAGCTACACAGCTTATTTTGTGGTCTATCAACATAATCAGTTCATTCATCTTCTTTTTAAATCACAAGATAACAGCTAACAGCAGAACTAATCAGACCAATTGACATAATTTTGTTTTGTACTTTATCTTCCATTCAGTCTCTATTCCTCCGTACTTCAAAGTTTTTGATTTCCCTGATCTTTTCTGAATTAACAGTCCTTTTGAACTGTATCCTGAAAATGCACCTTTAAAACCCCCTGGAATAAAGAGATAGCAAAATTTTCCCTCAAAAGTCAAGTGCCTGTGTAATGACCTGACAAGATCACATTTTGACAATCAATACTCTAGACTAGAACATGAGAAATAGTAATGGTATTTTACAAAATCCAGCTGTGTTAACGTTCAGAAGTGAAAACCAGGTACCAACTGTTGATCAAATTCCCTTCTCATAAATACAAGGATGTAGAAATTGCAAGGCAAGTAGGACAGTAGGAAAAAAAATGGAGAATAGAAACTGTATCTTGCTTTTTAGTGATCCGTCTATATAAAATCTGCTTAACTGCTACAAATATGCGTTCCTGCCAGCATCATCTCCTATGGAACAACTACAAAACTTTGCTTTATGAAGAGAAAGTTGAAATCAGGAAGAAATCAATGTTCTCCTCCATGCCTTGGCCAAATCGATGCTGTTACAGTATCACATGATCTCCCAGTGGATTAATTCTTAAAAAGTGACAGCTGCTGAATCATAGGAATATACAAGAAATTCGTCAGAATATTATAGGTATAGAGAGATAGATATAAATGTAACTACCATAGAAGAGTTGTTTTGTGAGATGAGTATTGGTATGGATAGACTGCTTTATCCCCCAAGCTTTGCAGTACCTAACAGGCTAGACAAAACAGCTCAGGAGTTCTCGTTTTGGTCATCACTTGCTCATCATAAAAGCGTTCTTCACATCTCAGAACTCTTGTCTGTGTGCAAGCATTTTAACAATACTTCATGTGATGCCAGTATTTGGACAAAACTGGCTGCTTGGGGATAGAACATGGGATATCTAAGGAAACTTTTCATCTGAACTATCAAGCCAAGCTAAATAGGAAGACTATTATAGACTGTTTGGAGGGTCTTTGAAGACAGAGTCATGCACAAGTAAAACTGAGTTATTTAGCACAGCAGAAGCCAGTCTGCGTAATCTCCATCCTACTTGGTAAGCTACTTGGTGCTTGGAACCCCAGACTCTGGAACGTCTCAGAAATAAAATAACCAAAACCTTTGGTTTCCTACACCACACCACTAAAAGCATTACCTGCCAGATAATTCAGGCTGAAATTCAAATTCAGAGACAGAAGGACTATAAATGGATACTGCAAGAAAGGCAGCGATGTCACCTGTGAAATCCCTATTCAAAAATCTGGGGAAGCCGAGGGAATACCAGGGAATGCAGACGGGCATCCATGTGC
The DNA here is from genome assembly GCA_032273925.1 of Rhynchotus rufescens. Taxonomy (NCBI): domain Eukaryota; kingdom Metazoa; phylum Chordata; class Aves; order Tinamiformes; family Tinamidae; genus Rhynchotus; species Rhynchotus rufescens. Next base: position 11,751 of record JAVCKT010048582.1, read on the forward strand.
CCTTCTTCCTAAACACATGTCCTCTTGCTGCTGGCAGAGCAAAACCACCATGATAGATGGACTATTAGTCTGCCTCTCAAAAAAGCACTTCTTATGCTCTTGAATTATCTTGTTCTATGGATAAAAGAAAGGAAGATTTCAGTATCACCTTGACAAAACTCAGATTTCAATATAGATAGGTACTCATCCTATTTCATGAATCACAATAAAGTGAGGTAAGAGACATCTGTTTAATATGAGCACTCAAACACTGCAGCCCAAAAATGAGCTCAGTTAAAAGTCAGAAGTACTGAGTGAAGGCATACTGTTAGAGTTGTCGTTTAGCACTCCTTGAAACCCAAAAACCCACTCACAGCACGATCAAAGGTGTGTTAGTTCACACAAATATGAAAGATTCCCTTCACAATCTAATTTCACATTTTTTTTAATGCTAAACGACCAGTCATTGTGTCCCTTATAAACTAAAAATAATCTAACTCCCTATTTTCTAGAAAAAAAAATCTATTTTCTTAGGCCAAAGCTCTTACAAATATGTCCTTGATGGTGGCATTTGTTAAGGATATGCTGACCTTTTCAAAGCTTTTATTTTCAAATGACTGTTTCAGTTTTGCATTCTGCTGTGTATTCCTTCACACACTACTCAATGCAGACTCTGCAGGCTTCCCCTAGTTTGCAAGGTTCGTTACTCATGAGCGCTGAAATATGACAGGGTTTTCTTAGAATTCTTTCTTGCCAGTAATGTAAAACTCCCAGAGCTCTTCAGATACAAACATGGGAGGAATTTCTATCCCCATAACTAAAACAACATGCAATAATTTTATTAAGTCATAACTGTAAAAAAAAAAAAAAAAAAAAAAAAACTACCATTTACACTGGGAACACCCTTCCATGAATACCTCTTTGAAAGAAATCAAAAAAGTCATCACTTTCCAGGCAGCATGATGTTTTAACACCAAACCACCCACAGCTGAAAAGCACTGTGGTCCCTCCTAAGTCCTGTTTAATTTCTGATAGAGTTGTTCTGCAGTGCAGAAGAAGCAACCAATGGTGAGTAGATGCCACATCTTAAATGGAAAGTATCACTGTGATGCTCTCCTGGAAACATGAGGTGGGAAAAAAAAAAAAAAAAGAAAAAAAACCCAAACCAGAACCATTTTAGAAACATTTCTTTCTCTGCATTGGGGTGATGCATCTTCTGGTTGTTTCACGGGATCTCATGAAACAATCAAAAATCAACTCTAAACAGGAATCATTTCTGCCATGGGATCCTACCAGGAAAATTATGATCCATATTTAGTCAGGGTCTATAGATCAATGACATCCTTCCTGCCGTTGTTCTGCATCTGTCTTAAAAGAAATATGGTTATTTTGGCTCAACATTATTTCAGGTATGCTAAAACTTTCTGTCTATGTGGTAATTATAGACAAGAAGAGTATTCAAGAACAAGATGAATCTCATTTATTTTGTATATCAATCTGAAGTTCATGCAGTTAACCATTCTCAAGTTTAAAGTAAAGCTAATCTACACACAGTATCTAAAGCAGATCATCCTAACTGTTACTAGCTTAACTCAACTCTTAAGCTCAACTCTTAAGGACCTTGTTTTTGAGTGGAAAAGTCTAGAAATTAAAACATACTACTAAAAATCAATCAACATAGTTTTAGTTTTCGATGACTCTCTGCTAAATGGGGTTTTCCAAGTCCTCACTCTCCACTGACAACTCCACAGGCTCACTTGAATATTCTCTGTCATTAAGGAAATGTAGAAAACCATGATCCTGGAGAAGCAAACCAAAGGATTTTTGGTGAGATCTGAAGTTGGCTTCACATTTAGGAACCTCGAATAAAGAAGTGAGCTTTTGATTTGAATTTGAGGTCACTACAGTTCCTCTGGTATCACTAGACAGGCTAAAACTGCAACTTCTGGGTTTTTTTGTTTTTTTGTTTGTTTGTTTCTATATTTCCTTTATCCAGCAGAATCTGAGGATATGCATCATGATAAATTTCTGTTCTTGAAATAGTGACTTGCAGTATTGTTGATTAACACAAAAGGTGCCACTGTACCAGTGGTTCAAAGACGGTACCACACTGTGGAACAGTCATCTTCACCGAGCAAGAAGAGAAAAGTCTCTTTAGGGTTTCTTCTCTGCCTCAGTTCAGTAAACTATGATATAACTTTTTTTTTCTGAAAGAGGCTTACAAGAGTGACTGAAATTAAGAGCTCTGATGAAATAAATGTCTGTTATAAAACCTTTTTCTCCACTGTCCAGGTATTCATAGGGCAGATGTTCCACACAGGTTAACGTGTATCAACAGATCTCCATAGTTCTTTGTCCTTTTGAAGGGAGTGTAGGTGGGAGTATGGAAATAAGAAAGGAAGAATGTCTTGATGAAACATCTTCTGGTAACACTGGTACTTTTCTTAACTATACTGATATATTCAGCCTAAAATTCCTCCAAAGTAAGATGATGACACAGTGTACGTTGTCTACCAGGTACCAGGTTAAATCTTTGCCCACCTCTCGTGTGGGAACAAAGGAGTTAGTTCTGCAGACCACAAGGGAAGGTGGCATCAATTACACTGAATATGGGGGGAATTGAACGAGATAACCCTTGCCATGCCCCCCACAACATCAGGGAGGCACCTGCAGTACCAAGTAACAAAACCCCAAACAGAACAGAACTCCTTTCCTCTGTTCTCAGAACGAGCATTGCAGTCCCCTTGTTCAGAGAGTCTAACTTGGCTTCTACTGCAAAGTGTAGAAGATGGTGTTACTTCCTGAGGCCTTCAGATCTTTGGTATTTGAGAAGGAAAATGATGAGTTTAGATGACTCCTCATCCACAGGAATGGCCCAAAGGGCAAAAGCCAAGGGAATTACCAGTGTAATAGTCATGAGTAGCCTCAACAGAGTAAACCACCTCCACCTGCAGCCTCAACCTCACCTTTAATAAAATCTTGGCTTAAATACAGTTCACTATGTGCAAGGTTGGCACATAACTCAAGCAATAGCCCAAGATAACTGAATGATTTTTTGACGCTCAGCATCAGCACCACCAAGAGAACCAGAGGAGAGCAACATGCCAACACACAGGCAAAACTCCCCCCACAACACCCAAAATAAACTTACAGGTTCCACAATCGTACTTTCATCGCTATTAGAGAGGCACTTCTCTGTTCAACACCAACACTGCATGGCTTTCATTGAAGTGCTCTATCTTCCACTCTTTACAGCAGAAAACTAATTATTCCAAGAAATGATCATGAATATAATTAAGATCAGATTCTCCCTTTGGTACGCTGTGCAGACTAGGGCTGTGAATCTCGGGATGCCTTTTTTTTTATCAATTACAATGAACAAGAGGCAGGCCTTAAAAAAAAAATCTTTCTGGGAGCAAAATTCTCTTTTTTTTTTTTTTTTATTGAAACTCATGAGATTATTTGCACGAGGACAAGTCATTGCTGCAACTGCATTGTTGAATTTCAAAACGCAATTCAATACTAAATAAAACAGGACTGTTTGCTGCACTGTTTACACCACACATGTAAGATTAAGCTCTTGCTCTTTTAATTTATTGTTGAAGATAACACACATAAAAACTAAGAGACTCTCATGTAGCCTAAACAAAGCTTAAGGCATGACAATAGTGCACATGGCATTAATTTCTGCACTGCAGACACTACGTGCACGTTTGTCACCAGTACCACATAGCCCTGGTCCAGCAGGAATACCAAAGTGTCATGTCGTGTGTAAGAGTCATCACAAAAGACTGTCAATTTTTTCTCTTACACTAATGGGAGCAGCTAACGGACCTGCTGGAGAAAAGGTACAATTTGCAATTATGTCTAAGACGATCTGAAAATTGAATTAATATGCAGGATATAAATTATTCAATGAATCCAGATCCTAAGAATTTTAAGGTAATATGCATTCTGCTTTTGCTATTAATATTTGTTTACATTGTGTATGGATATTGTCCTATGCATTTCATTATTATTTTCTGGTTAATTTTGGTTTTGGAGCCTGAAGGCTTTATTTCAAAAAGTCCAGCACTCTTTGCAGAAGTTCTGTTTGCTTCACATCCGCAATATTATTTCAAATGGGCAGTCCCAAAGTAAGGTCAAATGAAACCGTTCTACTGCTTATTACAACTTCAGGGTACCCGCTGAGACAGTGCACTGCCTCATACACACGTAAGGACTAATTATTTTTGTAACAGAGTAAGACAAATTCTGTGAAATACCAGAGAACACTTTAGTTACACAGGATAAGGATTACACCAGAGCAAAAATAATTATGGAAGCGAGGGGAATAATTATTAGTGTTACGGAAAGCTGAAACTCTGCTCAGCAGGTCTCCCAATTCCTCAGTCCCTTCACTTTTAACGGGAACACACGGAGTAAGACCAGCCTTGTACAAGCAGCAAGTGCCCCAACGCTGTCACTGGCAGTAGCACTGACCAGCACATGAGGCACAAACCAGAAGCCCGGAGCAGATCTAAAACAATACTTGAACTGTGAAATTTTAACAAAAGGATCCACCGAAACTCCCAAGCCACCGCAGCCCAGGTCCCACAGAAGCGGTTTAAGGAGGACGGTTAAGGAAGGAGGCGCACACACGTCAGACCAAGTCCACCACGCACATTATTTAATGTTCGGGAGGAAACCCAACGCACCGCGGCTCAGGCAGGAACAAGGCGGAAAGCAGCGGAGCTCAAGCACAGGGAATTCCCGAGGCTGACGGTTACGCCCGCGTGCGGACGCTCCGATCCCGTTCCCGCGCGCAGCGCTTCCCGCCCTGCGAGGGGCGACTCCCTCGCGCGGGGCTGATCCCGCCCGCGCTTCCCTGCTGCCTTGTCTTGCCGGGGAGCGAGCAGCCCCCGAGGGGGAACGCTGGCCAGAAAAACGGAAAATACCCGGCAAAACGGCGGGACACACATACACTCCCCCCCCCCCCCAAAAAAAAAAAAAGGATAAAGTACATGTTTTTGGGGTAAAAGCACAGATTCGTGTCTTCCCTGCTCTGCCAGAGCGGGGCTCAGGGGCGCTGCGGCGGAGGGGCAGCCCCGCACAAAGCGCTCGGCGGCGCCCGCGGCGCGCGGAGGCACCGGCCCGCGGCGCCTCTCCCGTTCGCGGGGAGCAGCCGGGACCAGGCGCGGCCGCGCGGGAGGCACCGGCCCGCGGCGCCTCTCCCGTTCCCGGGGAGCCGCCGGGAGCTGGCGCGGCCGCGCGGGGAG
>JAVCKT010048608.1:0-16986 GCA_032273925.1 Rhynchotus rufescens
AAAAAAAAAAAAAAAAAAAAAAGGAGGGAAGGATTCTTGGATATTAAGACTAGACTAGAACAGTATATCCATAAGAATATTAATAGATCAGTTATGACACATCCTCTCCTGCTAGAGGAGTCTTGTTTGCATATAGAGATTGTGTTGCCCACATGGATATATCTGGCTTGAGTCAGATGGGCGAGTGGGCACTCTGTACCAGCGGTATGGAGATGGGCATTAAGCAGCCAGAATTTGGCTCTGCTGTTACTTGCACATCTTGCTTCCCCTTATCTTTCTTCTCAATGTACTTATAATTGCTGTCTGTGGCATATAGTTAATTTTCAGAAAGTCATTTTTACACGTTTTTGTGTTAAGCATTTGTCATAGATAAATGCAGGCTCTTGTTCAAATACACTCATAGCAGTAGATATAACTGAGTATTCAGTTATATGTTAAATGAGGTTAAAGGCGCAACATGAGTTCAGTGGCTCCTGCTGCAGCTTCAAACAACGACTACAGAATGATTAGAGAAAAATATAATCATTTGTTAGTAATATTCAAAATACACATGAAGTGTTCAATGTGATAATTTGGAAATAAACTTCCCTCTCCCAGGAGAGGCTTTTCTGTTTTTTAAGATCTGAAGGTTAGCTAGCTAATCTACTCAAATATAGCAAGGAAACAAGAGTAACTACTTTTACAGCATTACTTCCTCCAGTTCTCCAAATCTAGGCTCCTGCAGCTGGAGATGGGATCAAGTGAGGTACAACACAGCTCCTTCACCAGGGAATATAAAACCCACATTAATGCAGATGGAATAAGACAGTCCTAAAAACAGATTCAGCTTCATAATGCTCTGTCACCACCATGACTCCTAAACGATGCTGTCAGGTACCAACTAGAGAAAGACCCAGGGGTTTAACAAAAACCTTGTTTCAACATACAGATTTCATTGGGTGCTTGAACATTTATAACACCGAATAAGAGGGGAGTATCGCTGCATGTCCCTGAGGGAGGAAGCTAAGTTTAGACTACCACCCCCACAATTCTAAAGTGGAATTATTTTTACAGTTATAATTCAAAATAATTTTGAAGCATCTCTGCGTTTTACAGGAGCTGTGTATAAATGGCACCTTCTTACCCAGTTGTTCTGCCTCTTGTGCATATTGTGAGTCACATACTCGCACGTCAGGGACAACGCTTCTTTCTGCTTTTTTTTCCACTGTCCTGCAGCATTCTAATATAAGCAGGACTCAAGGGAAGGGAGGAGGAATATATTCCAGTTGGCATATAATCACCATTATCATTAACTCTATTCTGATTCCAAAATGTTAATTGCTGGTATTGACCAAGACGGAAATAACCACTTCTGGCACCCTGAGAATCTCCTTTCAACTTGAATAAGGAAATGCTGTAGATACAAAATGCATTGCCTTTGCTGCATTTTGTTCATACTAGAGTTGATATGAAGTAATTTTTAATGATAATCTTTGTATCAACTTTTTGTGAATAGTTTTTTTTAATTATTTTTTTCTATTCCATGTATGTTTTTCAGAATTTAGTTCTGCAGAAAAGGGCCCATTCTGGCATTTATTTTGAATATTTTAAGTATTTTAAGAAAAAAAATAAGTAACTTAAAATATCTTTCCCTTTTAATCAGCAATATCATACTTAGGAAAACTGAATACATTTAAGGCTATTTAATTACACATATGTATACACATGGATATATTTTGCTCTGCAAACCTTGAATGACATGAGTGATTATCAGGCTTTACAGGCTTTTAAACTGAGGTTAAATTATTTATGGAGGGCTTTTATATCTCCAATTGTTAGATTTTTCAAAAGTCTCTAGAAAGATCAGTATTACTCATTTCACCATTACAAGAAGTTTCACTATCAAACACAAAAACTGTAAATATAAAACTGAATTTTATATTTGCTTTTCCAACTGCATACTGATTTTATAGAAAAGCTGAAACAGAACTGCATGTGCAGCATACTTCTTTTTTTTAATGCTTAAATTGCTGACTGCATTAATACCAACATAAAAATGGATTACAAAAACTTAAATCTAAGGAAGATTTTCCTTGGGAAGTCCTGTAACTATATTCCTATTTACTTACTTATTTCTGTGTTGAAACAAAGTAGAGATATAAAATAGTCTTCATTAGTAGCTTATCTCTTGAAAATCTGATGGAATTGAAAGACTCAAATCATTACAAAAGTAGAATGGCTTAGAAATAGATTGTTATTAAATATCAAATCTAAATCTATATCATTTTCCTCTAAATATAAGAGGGTTAAGTAAGATGGTAGTAGCCCTGTTCAATTAAAAATGGCTTATATCCTGTAGCTCTGTTATTAAAGTATGCCTGTTTCACTTAATTCCACAATAAAATTGTTCTGTTAAAAATTCGCCTAACAACATATGGACGAGGTTTTATGTTAGTCGAGCAGATGTGCACAGAATTCTAATATGTACTTAAGAAGATACTCTTTTAACAATATAAAGACTTAACCTATATTTACATCTGGGATTTGCATGGGGGTTATTCACTGGAGTATTAATGACCCTCATTTTGCTGCACATGCAATTTTTGTTTTGCTGCTTGTGTTCAAGTAAGAAAAATCTCAGCCCTTCACAGTAAAGATTATTTCAGAGATATTTTCTTTAGAGGGATTGATGGATGGATGGATGGATGGATGGATGGATGGATGAATGGATGGACGGATAGATAGATAGATAGATAGATAGATAGATAGATAGATAGATATCCCTGCACCAAACATAGGCTGTGGAGAAGACCTATGAATACTTTCTTATCAGTTCACCAGACCGCTGGCCAAAGTGTACTTCCTAGTCATGCACTGCAAAAAGTCTAAATAGCCAGTGATGCGTGTTTTAAAAACGATTGCCATTTGGATGGAGTGTGGAAGCTTGTAATGTGCAGAAAGCAATGCAGACAAGTGGTCAGAAGGTGTGTGATATACCACCTAAATGGTGGTATGGCACATACTTGGTTTGTGTTTGGGTGCTGTACACAGACTCTGCAAGATGGCCCCAGAGCATATCATAAATACAAGATAGGTTGGGCAGTTTATTGTGAGGTAGCTAAATCCCCAAATTTAGGAAAGGTAGCAGGCAGTAAGGATGGCATAATGGGAGGTGGGCCGGATGCTGTATTTGTCAGACTATGGCAAGTGGCGTTTACACCTCACAGGAGAATATGAAATGCAATGAGTAGTAACGTGTGTGGTACTCATTATGCATGTGATACCTTGTGAATATATTTAAGTTGTACCAGGGCAAAATGACTTAAAGTGTTTGAGAAGAAGGTGGACTGGTATGTCACCAGTCAACAACTTCGGACAGATTAAAAATGAAGAAAATGATAGCAATAGTGCTTTGTCACAAACCTGTGGAAACAGGACAAAACTAAGTAACTGTTACCCTCTCTAGATATAATTATTATTTGAACGATAATCTCTTCATGTTTATAAAACTATTGCAGTGGAATTCTGCACATAATATTTTGAGTTTAACTTACAAAACAAGGTAGAATACAACTTTTCTGGACTGAAAGCCCAGAGATCCTACAAAATATACCAGGTATAGCATTATATATGTAACATACATTTTTAGTTATACAATTTAGGAAGAGAGGAATGCCCATGAAATTAGAAATTTTGAAATCAGAACCCAAACCTCTCACACATTTTTTAAATTTTTAAATTCAGTCTTTTGTATGTGTGAGTGTATGCTCTGAAGTAGTGTGACACCATTTGGTATTCATTTTCAGACTTATCCTAGCTGTCCAAAGGCTACAGATCAATATATTTTTAGTGGCAGAAACTCTTATTTCCAAGCTGGGCACTCATACAATAGCCTTTTCCTTTTTTAGCAGCTGTCTAGGCACATTCTTTAGCTTTCCAGTTCTTTAACTCCTGCAGAAATACAGAAGTGAAGCTTTCTAAAATGGGCAGTTGGCCAACAGTAATCAGCAGTGTTCAGAAATGCTGCCTGCTGCTCTGCTTTGGTCTCATGATTTTACAGAGCACTAATCCACAGGATCCTGTTTTAATCCATCCCCGCATGCTTTCATTTTTTAGCTTTCATTTTAAAACTATACTTCCCATGAAGATCTAGAGCTACCTGTAATATCTGTAAAGAACAACTTGTACTTTCCTCATTATGACAGTTTTCTACTTTTCAGAAATTCAGCATCCATTTAAACACTGGGACTATTTCATGCTCTATGTAGTATGGCATTCCTCAGTATTGATAATATTTCTTAGAAAGTCTGATTACAGACGTGTTGTTCCAGGAAGGGTAGACATATAGTCTGGGCTACAAAGAGCTGACAGTGTAAAGATTTGTCACATCAAGTTAAAGGAAAGCTAGAACACAGGTGTAACGTAATGTGTGTGGGGGGTTGATTGTTTTTGTTTTCCTCCATGTATTTTGCATTAATGATCTTCCAACAAACAGACCTGTTAGGTCAAGTTTTCCTTACGGCTTCTCAAGCTTTCAAGATTATCACATCTTAAAAGGAAAATTTTTGGAAGCCCTGAAGCCAATTTCTTCATGGAGGTTCAGTGTTCCTGGGAGCTTTTCATAGGTAAGCAGTGTGGTTTTGAAACTTTGCAACCTGCATTTTCTTCGTCAGTGTAGTTCAAGTGCTCCATTCCCATACTTGGAAGCAGTTGGCCTGATGGCTTTGCCTGTCTTTGAGCCTTCACCAGCACATAGTATTACTAGACTACCTAGTGATGAAGAGATTAAAATTTCCTCTGCAAAAACTGCTGAAGAATACTGCTCTGTGTAAGCAGGGTATTTTTACACTGTGAGTGTTAATCAAATTTCTGCAATGTGTAAATACTTTGAAAGAAAAAATAGCTACCCATCTGCTTTCCTCTGACTAATATTTTTTCCATCACATGTTTAACACTGAGCCTCTCTGATGGACTTAAAAATAGATACCTACAGAAGCACCCTAATCAATTCATTGACACTTATCCTTTAAAACCTGCCAACATAAAATTGAGGAGTAACTAATCTAACCATGCATAAGAGCTAGTTTTTCATTAAAAGCTCCTGTTGCAGCACTGTTTCTGTATCTGATCTTGTTGGGAATATATGCTGAGACATTCAAATATGAAGATACATTGATGAAGTTCACATAAACCAGAAAACCAAAAAGGCTTAATTTTAATTCCAGGATCATGCAAGGAAAGAATTTTCATTCATTCTGGACTTCACAATAAGCCCATCTCTGCAGTATGATCAGCTCAGAATTACTGTAATAGAGAGGGTGGCTAATTGATCATGTCCAGCAGCTCAACAGAAAAATAGAAGAGAATAATCATTCCACTCTGAGCTGGAAGTACAAGTATTAGTTTTTTATATTATTAATTTTGTCAGAGAAAAAAAAAAGACATTTCATTACAAAGCTGGAAGTTTACTTAAGCAAATCAAGCAAACTAAGGAATACATGATATGTTCTTCTCTTTTACATATGTTATTGGCTTATACCTAGGATATAGATTCCTTCTATGCTTGCAAAGATAGAGATTTCATTTCTCTATTTCAGTCTTCTAGAATATGGTACCAGTAAGCAGGCTATGTGCTAACTTTTGACTGATCTATTCCCCAAGACATCATGTAGCAACCAGTAACAACCAAGCACTGCAAGGGGGAAAATCCAGCTTTGCAGTTACTGGGAAAGTATCCTAGGCAGGTTCAAAAGTCATTCTGTCTTGTGGAGTTATTCTGCAGGGAAAAACTCCAAAGAGAAGAGATTAAAAGAAGGGTTCCAAATATTTTTGAGCACAATTCTGTGGACATTTATCTGAAAGGCAGCAGATTTCATATCCATGTTTTGAATATGGCTGAGACTAAATTTGACATGGGTTGCTTTCCTGTAATGTATCTTTTAGCTATACCATGCATTGTCATGGGGATCTCAGTCTTATGTTGGAAATGGTCTTAAATATTCATTAAGATGGAGAGAAGCAGGGAGAGATATACTAGCAGGATGACCAAAGAGGAGAGGTAGCATTAACATTCCCTGCTAACCAGAGTCTCCTACTGGAATGTCACTTGCATAGTTTTATTTTTAAATCCAGGCTAACAGGATTTTAAATGTGTCACAACTCCTGAGTATTAGCAGCAGAACCAAACCAAAACTGTAGACCTGTGGAACTGAAGAAGACATGAACTCAAATGCTGTAATGATTCATAAAATCTCTTGAGCTGATATACAGGTATAATGTTTTATTCTCAGTATCACTGCATTTTTTTTAAATGCTTCTAGAAGAATAGATTCTGCAAAGGCCATAGCTGCATTAAAAATGGATAAAACAGAATAATATGAAATCATAGACGTGATTTCCTTAAATATCATTGCAGGTATTTCTCTCATTGTGTTCCCATTATTTAATTATTAGCTATCACACAGAGATGCAAAATATTTAGAAAATAAGTTTTCCTGTGTGGGCACTTATCATTAATCACATCATTATAGTTGATAAGGCTGGATGTGTCAAATCCCTAAAGTCAACATTGCATGGGAAGCGGCACAGGTGTGCATAAAGAGTGGGATCCTGAGCTAGAAAAACATGGTATTTCTGTTAGTTCTGTGTATCATGCACTCTTACCTAAGACTATCAAAATGAATACACTCACTAAGCTACCGTGTGCGTCTTTGTTCCACAGCAAATGTTGTGTTAATGATTAGAACCGCCACATGTCTGACTCATGTATTATTAACCATGGCTTCTGCCAGTGCTAATCATGTATTCCTTTGATGCACACAAGTGCATATGCCAAGCCATTGTCTGCAGAGAAAATTAGTATACATATGGTAACATTTTTCATAGATGTGCTTTTTTGATATTGTTGAAAGACAATTTATTATATTTAAAGTGTTGCTTAGTCAATATTTTCCCCATTTAAACTGCAATATAAAATATTGACTGAATGTTATCCCACTGGTAATCAATTTTTTTTCTGAGAATATTTTCCAAGACTGCTGCTGCAGTTTTAAACCATGTTTCTGACTCAAAAGTTACAATGCTTTGCTTTTATTAGTGCTATCCTTCAAAGTGGAAAAGAAAAAAAGTCAGTCATGAAACAATTATATGTTGAAGTCTTCTAGCTGTATGTATCTATGGATGTGATACAAAATCAATGTGTTGAAGAGTCATCCTAATAAAACATCTATTCTGTATACAGAATCATGTGCATGATTAAAGGAGTATGCTTTGAAATCAGTTATTAGTATCATAAGATATTTCTTAGCCACATATGATATTTCATTGCACTAAATCCTTCACACTGATACCAGTAAGACTAATCTCGGGTTTAGCTCTTTGCTGAATTCAGGCCTATATAGAACTGTCAGCTTTAAAAATATGTTTTATCTTTGATAGTCAGTCTCAGCTTGCTTGGGAAAAGGCTGCTCAGGGCTTTGGAGTGTGACTTTCCCTTGTCCAGCTCCCACTTCTTCTCTCTGCTCATCTTTTGGGACTCTGAGTGTCCCCATGGTGCAGCTTTCACCGACAGAAACTGCAAGATCCCCTTCCTCCTTCCCCTTCCCAAAGGCAGACAAAGTTTCTAGTGTCTTTAGTACATTTCTTTTAATATTAAAACATACTTGATTTTGAAATTTCCTATCAAATGCATCTGAAGGATGAGACAGAGCGAAGCTACCACAAGTTAGCCAAGCCTTGATGATTATCCACACACATTGTTAGCCTGTGGCACGCACAAGGTAATGAGTTTCAGAGTGCAGTGAAAACATCTATTTGAGTCATTTCAAGCTAATGAGAGTTCTTTACATTTTCCATAGGTCACAGTCCTCCTGTTGGTCTAAAAGGTTCTCTCTCTCAGTAAATTTGCTGTCATCCATATGTTTACAATTATAATGCCTACTGCAGTGTCTTAATGATTAAGGAACATACTTCGTCTGTTGGCTTACGTGGAAATGTGGAATGGAAGATTTCCTTAAATTCAACATTTTAACTTCAATTGCAGCTAAAAGTCAAACAAAATTGGGAGGAATAATTTAATATTGGATGAAATTAGTTTCATCCTATTCTGTTAAATCACAGAATACTGTTAGGAATGCAGTGTTTTCTGCTTTTAATTGAATTTTGTTTTTGTTTTACTGTACTTATTCCTCAGTCATCTAATTGCCTGGAGATTGTCTCTAAATATCTCTAACACTTCGGTTGTAGTTTGCTATAGGTGATTACCATCAGCTATAGTCCCAGCTCCAGTGTGTTTGGCCCCCTCCAGTGTATTTGGTCATGTTTTATTTTTTTGATCTATTATTTTCCTGGTCATCAGTCAAATGTACACCCCTGAATTAGCATTTAAGATTTTTTGGTATCTTCATTCTTTCATGCGAACATATTTACAGAGAGATAGATAGATAATTTATGTGATCATTATAATACTGTAACATCTTAGTGCTTAGCTAGGCAGAATGTCCAGGCACAGAGAATTTCTGTAAGATTTCAGAACTCTTTCTTCCTTAGGGCAAGTTTTTGTTGCTGCTGTAACTTTAGGGGATTTTAGTTCCCCAGTAAAGGAAAGAGTGTTTATGGGTGTATCTGGACTTTTAATGACTTCATTCCTTTTTTTTTTTTTTTTAATTCCTAATATCCTACTCTTCTGGGGTACAAGAACTTAGCTGCCTTAGTCATATAGAAACATTTGGATTTTCAGCATTCCTTTTCACTATCATTAAAAAGATATAGCTCTCCTAACATATTTGGTTAGGAAATTTGATCTGATTTGGAGAGCAATTATGCTGAAAGATACTGCAGGGAATATTACATCTTGAGATGAGCTCTGTAACTTTGAAATAATGCCCCATTCTGTGAGAAAGGAGCAGGATCTTATTTTCATTATTGTTTTTAATTGAACATCCTCAAGGAGAGAATTCAAATCTTTTTTATTGGAGTAGATCAGGTTTGGGATTTCAGCTCACAGCAGCCTTGAGCTGTGAGCTGTAAGCCTGGGTGTCAAAAATGACGGTTAAAAAAGAGTTCTTAAATTTTTTTTTTTTTTTTTTTTTTTTAATAAATGTCATCCTTTAATGCCTATGGCCGCACACTCCTCAGTCTGCTGGTATTCACTTGCCACCTGCAGAGCTGGAGCACTTCCAGGTCTTTCATTTACAATTAGAATTTCCTTTATGTGCTTGTGTTTTCCTGGGGAATGTTTTTTCATCAAGCTCTAGTGCAGTGACTCAGTAATATCCCTCTCCTACCTGGCGGAGTCATCGGGTGTAGAAAGGCGTGTTTGAGTTAATGGAGAAAAATAGCTAGTTTTATATGCTCTTCATCTTAAAAGAGGTGCTGGCATAGGTTGGTTATGTCCTAAATGTGCATGTTTTTCCCCTTTGCTTATGAAAATAGTAAATTCTGCTGAACAACCAAGGACAGATAAATCTGTCAGTACAGCCAAAGTCAGGGCAGAATTTGGTGGATCTGACTGGATAGTGGAGGCTCTATATCACTTTCTGAAAAATCATAACTTTCTGCCTTGTGACCTTCTAGAAATGTAAAATCTTAATATCTGCTCCCAATTTGATTCTTTAAGCAGGATACATTTTCTATTTGGTTTGAGAGCTACTGTTTGCTCCTTTTTTTTTTTTCTTTTTTTTTGGTGATTGCAAAAATACATATATGTGTGTGTGTGTGTGTGTATAAATATATATCTTTTTTACAACTGAAACAACTGCCATCCTGTCACACATAAATGTATAAAAATATAACTCTGTAAGAACAACTCAAATAGACCATACCTAGAAGAACAATATCCTGTTTAAGTTAGAGGATAACTAATAAAAGACACTAATGGAATTAAAACTCATTTTATATGCTTAGTCTCTTATATGCGTGTTTAAATTAAGAAACACAGTTAAACTTTCTCGAGGTTACAGAAATAAATATTTTTACCTTAGCATAGTTTAATATAAATTTTATGAATGAAATTCTGCCATTAGAATTCTTCCAGGTACCTATATGAATAAAATTGACTTGCCAAAATTGCAACAAAATAATTTAGAGATAATAACTGTCAGATAGTAAATTTCAATTCCAGAAACCTACTGTGCTGTTAAGCAATCCTGTTTGCACTTGGATTTATCATCTACTATATTTATTGTTCTAGTTTCTTGCAAGTGCAGAGATTTGCTGACTTGAGAAACTGAGCATTAATTTTAAATGGAGTAAATATTTATGTTCACATGAACCAAATGTGCAGCATTTAGTAAAACTGAGATTTTTTTTATTACTGTGGTGTGTTTTATTTTAGTATTTGTGAGTGTTGTTGTTTTAATTCTTGCAGTTCTGTGGATTCATAGGTTATTTCCATGCCCTGGTGCATGCAGTGCAAGAGAGCAAGCTTTCTGAGGGCTAGTGCAAGTAATGATGTCCCTTTTTCTAATGAGCCATATAGCAGAGTACATTTCCTATTCTTTCAAGAAGAAATTATAGAAAGGAGGCTTCTCTTTTGCCTCTTCTTCACTTACAGCTTCTTGGTTATTTTGGGTGGAAGGGCCTCCAACGTCTCTCTCCTGAAACAGTCACCTTTGAGCTGTCTTTGCAAGGTGACTTCACTGCCTGCATCTGCCCGTGCTCCTCGCTTTCTCTGATGACATTAGTGTGGAGCTGCCCTGGTCTCTGCATCTGCATCTGGCTGTTGCCCAGAGGCCTATGGACAGCTCAGCACAAGACCCAAGTCTCATTAATGTGTCTTTGCAGCTGCTTGGCAGCACCAGAAGCAGCTTCAGTTCCTGAAACTGTGTAAATCACAAATGTAACGGTGCCTCTCTTCACATCTCTTTGGTTTGGGAACGCTTGGGGTATCTTAAAGACCAGGTGGTTTCTGTGATGGTATGAGAAAAGACTGTTGCTAAAGAATATGGCTTAGACGTAAGCAGCAAAATGTGTATAGCACATGCAGCTCAATGTAAATTTATATATACACACACAACACCTACTCTGCTTGGCCAACATAAAATTCTGAGAGCTTTGTTTGCACAGTGCAATCATGGTGATAAGCTGTAATATAAATTATGTTAATAATAATTACTATAAGATACAAGTTTTTCATAGGTTGCTCCCTACCTATTCAGGATCTGCAGGATTTTGTAGATTCGTCAGTGAAAGAGAGAGGGAGAGAGCCAGCTTGCTTGGGAGCTGGCCCAGCAGAGTAGCATTAAATCCTCTGGGAATTAGCAGCATCATATCCCAGTCCCACCTTCAGATCCAACAGCAAGCTGTGATTTTTTTGCAATGGCTTTCCCAGGAGGATATACATTAAACAAGAACAGCAAACACAACAAACCACAAACAGTTCTACTGAGATGTGTTGCAGATCACAGAAATGTAGATGTCTATGGGCACCTCTTAGGCGACAGACTATGAGAGAAATCAGTGCCATGTTAACCATATTTCCTGAGCTAGTAGAGTAAGATTATAGTGAAAGTGGTTCTTAACCTATATAAAAATAGGGAATAGACTCTGAAATTCCTTTCTTGAGGTCTAGGATTTAGGCTGATAATCTCAGTAGATCAATTGTTGCTGGAATTAGAATAGGCAGAGTTTTAATCAAAAACCTTATTCCTCTTGGGTCATCAGACAACACAGAGAGTCTTTTTATGTTTTCTTTTTTTTCCCTCCAACTTGTTCCAGCTCTGGCTCTGAAGTTTTAAAAACACAGAGGATATTTCTTTTTCTTCTACAAACAGATAAAAATAGATCAGAAAAACTGATCTTTATCACTATGTGGCATTAAAATGCCTCAGAGGAAATTGTTATAAGGAAGCACATTGTTTGTAGTGGATACATTTCAAAAAATTGTTAAAACCAAAGTGGGGAGGGGTAGAGGTAAGGAAGCGTATGTTATTTAAAATCATCTTTATACAGTACTTTCTCAGATAATTTTCAAAAACGTCTACCTACTAAGGTAGTCTCATCCTGTACCATGGGTTTTAGTTTGGGGAATAAGATGTCATCCCTTTTCTTTCATAAGAAAAGTAAAATGATAGTTTTCCACTATTTTTTCTTTAAAGAGTGAGGTTTTTCCCATTACCTCATATGCCTTATGTTATTTTTACTGGGATTTAAAGTTTTTCCATTTATAGTTTGGTATATTGAGGATTTGCCATGAGTTCATAAACTAGCATAGCATAAATGGTATAAAACCCAAATATGACAAAGTAGGCAAGGGCTTGAAGAGGCAGAACAGTATGCAGATCTCAGAGAGATGTAGGAGACTTTAAATTAGCATGAAGTTTTTCTATTAATACTATAATGACTCTTCTTTGAATATGAAGGATAAGCTATTACTGAAGCTTGGTATCTGTGATTACAATGAGTCCAACATCCAACAGACCTGAGGCTTCTCACTAAAACAAGCCCAGTATACTAAAGGCAGAAGCCCTACGATGGATGACTTTCCAAACTAAATATTAACTTCTTCACACAGCCAAATGCACCATTTAAAATAGCAGGAGAGATTCAAATGCGTTAAATTTGTTGTCAAGTTTGATCTTCACTGGGTCTGCAGCCATTGTCTCTGTCTCAGCAGATGCAGGCTGAAGATTTAGACAGCCAGCAAGTCTTGTCTTTCACCTAGACATAATTTTCATCACCTAAATCCTCAGACAAACATGGAAGTGTCTTTAAAACCATGCTCATAATTAAAATGTCATCCGAATTATATAGGTATAAATGGGTAAGGTGATGAATCTTCCCACCCTGCTTTATTTCCCCCTTCTTCTAATAAAGGATTCTCTGTCTTTCTCTCTGTATGTATACCCAGTCCAGTGTATTAAAAACATCAGGTACCGCTTTGATGTGGAAAATTATAAATACCATTTACTATTAAAGAAACAAAGAATAACCTAGGTTGGAAGTGATTTCTGGAGGTCATTTAGTCCAGCTTTCTCCTTCAAGCCTCCAAGTTACACCAGGTCACCTAGCGGTGGGATCACTGTTACAGAAAACCGTTCGGCTTGTAAATTGTGAATTTTAATTTACCTTTGAGATTATTATAGCATCCTTATAGTAACAAGCTGTATGAATAGCATCCGAGAATCTGTTTTGTGTCTGAATTCACATGATGATTTTTTTAAGCTTAGTAGAATAAATAGACTCATACCATCCCAGATGTCTGCTTTATCTATGGTGCAACATGCCACCATGATATGCTGTAACTGTATTATTATCTTCAGTTTTAATGAGGAATATTTGCTTTGTAGCATTGCTTCTAGTCCATTACTCAAAGAAAACTAGAGATTCTAGTTAGTGAGTGTGTGTGTGTGTGTGTGTGTGTGTGTGTGTGTGTGTGTGTAGGAATACTTCTATGGTTATGTGCAACTTTTTGCTATTCACAAATGCATAGAAATCAAAAAAAAATCATAAAGTGATGAGTTACAATGAACAAGTTAGTATTAGTTATTTAGTTAGTATAATGCCAGTTAATATTATCTATGTTATTGTCAGGAAAAGTAAATTAAGTTGTTTTCAACATGAGCTGAAGTGAAGATGCTACCAACTGATGTAGCAATGTAGTAATGTTAGGTGCATGAAATGCTACATAGGATGGTCCTTATTTTTTTATTATTTCAAGTTACATTTAGCTGAACTTAATTTCCTAGTGCGAGTGGTCTGGGATTGTTGTGGCAGGGATCTTTCTACAGAATTTTCTGACTTTCAGTGAGAATTGGTAGTGAATTTCATTCTGAAACAAAATTCTTGAGTTGTTATCCCTTATGTATTGTGGAAGGGATCTTTTTGTTTTCCTCCAGTGATGTAAACAAGAACATACCCTTCTATCAGAACAGCTCTAAAATTAGTAATGGATCTGCTCCTTTGGGGAATTTTGCCTTGGAGACTGGTCAGATGGTTTTCTAAGAGTGACCTGAGTAAGCTGCTTCACAGAAATGACACATACGCTTGAATGGAATAAATAGCTCTTTTTAGATTTTGCCTAGTGTCATCTGAGTGAGTAAAATTTAAAATAGAGTAAGATACCTAAGATCTTTTTTTATTTCCAAAAAGATTTTGAGTATCATTCCAGTAAGTAGGTCCCAAATGTCCAATACCTAAGTTAATAAAAAGGTCAAGGAATTGAAGAAGACTCTCAATTGGTTTCTTCAGTCTATCAAAACCTAGAATTTATCTGTGACTGTTTTTGAGTTTAGCAATAGCTTGGACACCACTGACGATGAAAACTTTTATTTCAGCAAATCTGAATGCATGCTATTTGGGATGTGACCTAGAAATGAGCACTGTACTGCAGGAATTCCTGCTTAGCACAGCTTCGACTGGGGACTTGCTAAGAAGGTTTGGATTGTTGCTATTAGTATTTAGGAAAAAAAATGTATTTTGTTTTAGCTTATCTGAACAACAAGGTCACTTGGAAGTGCAATGAAAAATAACATCAGGGATGGTAAACAGGTATACCTGATCAGAGGAAAAAGCACAGTTGTTCCATGGTGTAATCTCAGGAACACTCACATTAGACACTGTGAGTATGATAGACTTACTGAATTATCAGCTGTTTTTGGCAGGTTTACAGAATTAGTTAATACTATGCTTTACTTTTTTTTATTTAGACTACTTGAAATAGCAGTATTAGATCTGCTTGGCACCATTCCCACTGACCTGGGAAGTCTAGCCCTCTTTGAGGCCTGAGGGGATCATTAGTATTGGTTACAACTGGATGCAGTCTTGGAAATTTGAGGAAGGGGCAGTTTACCTAGAGGGTTGTTGTGCAGAGCATGCTTTTTTTCCTTTTGCACTGCAGATGCACCATCTGTGTCAGATGCACCATAGCCTCACATGAGGCTTCCCTTATGTGAAATCAAGGAAAGAGAAAAGAAGGAACCTAGAAACATTTCATGGTATTAGTTAGGATACAGCGGGAGAATCTATTCCTGTGTGTGTGGTTCAAAGCAAGTATTAGCTGGAGAGCTCATCCCAAGCCATGCCTGCATGTTCTAGAGCTTCATTTTTGGACTTTTCTCTCCCAGCTGATCCTGCTGTCTCTTCTGATAAACCTTAATGCTAATCCTTTTTTATCCCAGAGAGGAAATAGTAGAACCATAATAGAAAGCGCCATGAATATTAATTATAATAGGTTATAATTACTAAGGTGACAAAATACTAAAGAGATGTTATTATATTAAATTCATTCTTAAAAGGAATAAATATTCTAATCGACATGCATGAGATGGGAATTGTTTCATTAATTACAAAATCCATAAATGAGTTATGCAGTGTAGCTCAAATGATTGCCTGTAAAATCTTCATATCACAATAATAAATATTATGTGGCACATATATTTTAAAAACAAGCAATTTAAAAGAACAATACAGATAGTTATTGTTATTTACTCTTAAACCTGCTTTTTTAGCTACTATGTCCATAAAATTATCATGGCTGGAAGGAAATGCCTTGAAAACACTGAAAGATCAGGGATCTCTCATTTCCACTTAGGCAAAGTTGCCTATACTGGCCCCAAAGAGTTCAAAAATGTAACACCTTAGGCCTATCATTTGCTAGAACTGAGCACTGCTCATTTTAAACTTTTCATCAAACCTTTGGTTTATAAAAAATACTTGTCCAAGAGGGAAGAGAGGTAAAAAAGGGTTAAAGAATAATTTTAAAAATTTGCTTAAAGATAGTTAAGACTAATGCTATTAGAATAGGGATGGACACCAGATTAATGAAGAGAGGGTCTATGCAGCAGTCAAAAGTATACAGTAAAAAACTGCTTTTCATGCAAAAGCCAAACAAAAACTGTTGAAAAGCATTATCATGCATGCAATACGGTATAAATGAAAAAATGTGGAAAAATACATAAAGAATTTACATTTTAATCCAATTGCATTTGCTTCGGTGATTCTTTCTCTAGTAGGTATGAGTGTGAAAACACTGAAAATTTATGAAGTTTTGAACTAAACAGAGAGATGTTTCAGAACAATATCATGAATAGAGAAAGTGTATAATGTGTGTATTTTCTTATGCTGAAATATTGTTTATTTAAAACAGTGTCATGCTGACATAATGTGGGCTGTGTTTTTGTTACAAAATTCTGCAGCAATAATGGTATTAAATTCTACCTAGCCATGATCCATTGAACTGACTGTGAAGCTGCTTTTCATCGAGAAGTTCATTCAAAAGTAGCTACATTATATCAAATGAAATTACCTATAAAAACAATATAAAATCATCATTAAAATATTTTAAAGAAATGAAGAATGTGAACTGAAAGAAGGGAAGTTTGACATCATTAAGTTAAAAACTTCCAAGAATGGGCATATGGAAAGTTTTGCTTAAAATTCAAGATTTACTCCATATTGCCATTCATGGCCTAATTGTCCACTAAAACACTGAAAGTTAAAATTCTTTCCAATACGTAAAAATTATTACAAATTGCAGTGTGAAGTATATTGTCAATATATGATTAGTGCCTAGATGAAGATGCATAGATGCCTGTGGCTGCTATTAAATACACTGAAAATGTGCATATACTGGTTATTGCACAAGTCATGAGGTTAAGCCTATATGCTCATAAATAGCAATGGAAAAGTCATTATAAAACACATCTTTCAATATGTTGTATTTTTTTTCAAATGTTTAATTCTACTAACAGAAATACTGGAATGAGAAGATACTGTCTTTTTGTTGGTTCTGAACCCCATTTTTACTAAGTGGGGTAGTATATGGATCGAAAATAAAGCTTAGTTCAATATCTACTTTGAGACATGATGAAGCTTAACTATAATTAGCATGATCCTTATGCTTTCAGCATGGGAAAATCATTTAGAGGTTACAGTATAGGACTGGTTTGATGAATTGGCAGACAGGGCAGATTAAATTGTAGGGTTGAAAAAGCACAGTTTAGGCCTAAAATGTTTTTAAAATTCCTGCTCTTAATTTCCTCTGAAGTAAATACTAAGATTTAAAGAAAT
>JAVCKT010048625.1:0-16986 GCA_032273925.1 Rhynchotus rufescens
AATATTGTTTCAAAGCAACTCAGCTTGATCCTTCTTTCATTAATTACAAAATATATTTTAAGATCAGGGTATAAAATAGAATGTATAGGTGAAAGTGGATAGAATTTGCGGTAAATGAAGTATCTTTGTCCTATCACATACCTAAAATACAATAGATATTATGTCTCAGTGCTGAAATACCCTTGCATATAGGTTGTAGCTCACACACGTAGGATAGCTCATGCAAGTATTGTTTATTTTAATGACACTAAATCAGCAAACTGAACAAGTTAAAGCCCAGAAAGGTCCAGGTCTTAGGCTATGAAGATGAAGAAGCAAAGAGGATTTACTGTCAAACAGTGGGCAATGGGGGGCATTTTCTACACCAAAGCTTGAGACTTGATTTCTAACTCCTTAACAAGCGGAAAAACTTCTTACTCCACAATTAATCTTATTAAATAAGCTTCTGCATGTACACAAACTGCTTAATCAGAGGAAAACACATGGACAAGCTGAGCAGCAGAATCTGGCTCTGAATGCACACAGACAGTGTATGGCCACACAGAGGACTCCTACCCGCCCAGGCACAAGACGCCGTGCAGGAGCAGCCTTCCCTTCTTGGCTGTAATCACGTCAGATGCTTTTCACTGCTCTTCTGACTGTTCTGTCTTGCACCTTTGCTTCTGGCTGCATCCTAAGTCACTACCCCACTTACAAAGCAAGTGAAGATGATTTTAAGGATGGTTTTGAAACTGGGATACTCTTAGTAAGATTTATCTCACTTAAGCTGAGACATTCACAATGCAGATACCTGAAAATATCTATCTGTATAGATTCAACTAATAGCCCATAGAGAGAAATGGATCCTTCTGAAAGTGCCACTTACCTCTTCTTACAGGGTATATGAAAAGGGCTATGTGAGTGAATTCACCTCAAAAGGGTCTGCTGCTTTAGAGAACTTAGAACTACTAATTCAGATGTAAAACTCTGCACTGTGATTATGTGCACTAGGAAAGATGAAACTCAGCTATTCCTGCTTTTCGTCTTTGTGGTGTAGATCTTATGTTTGGGATGATCTAAAAAGGCCCTAAAGCCTCACTTTCATACAGAAGATTGTGTCGTCAGTGCACGTACTGCAAAAGACAATTTTAAAAATGCTTGCTAAGGAGTCAAATTAAAGCTTGGCAGATAGGCGTTGCCAGATAGAGAGATACTGTGAAGATTGTTTAAAACAGCAGTCCCTAAAGCAGTATAAAATGACTTCTGTATCTTGCCAAGCAAAGTTTTAACAGAAGCTTGTTTATACTCTGTAACAAGCCAGAAACAGAAGAGATTAAAACTTTGCCACTTTAGCTTCTGCCATCTCTGGGCAGTTCATTCTGTCTCTCTTAGAGTTATCTTTACCAAAACAAAAACAAAAAACAAACAAAAAAAAACCCCAAATCCCCCTATAACTACATGTTCAACCCAAGTTCATATATTTTATAGTATGATTAAAGTATACTTCAGCAAAAATCCTTCTTCTTTTAGTGACAAGAATAAGCCTCAGTCTTATACTATTCTATTGCAACAGCCGAATTGGATTCTAAATATGAGAAGTGTCTGGGATACAGGATACTGCTCTGGTTAGAGACTGCCAGCCAAGCCAATATTAACAGTAAATCCCTGATGGCCAGAATACAGTTTTAGAATCAAATCATTAATTTGACATGCAAGCTCCTGTATGACACTACTAGCATTTTAAACCACTAGTTGTCCAGACATGAACCTGCAGAATTGCCTAGAATTACTCTTAATTCAATAATATTTTTATTCCAGAACACAAGGTCCATTTGAGAATTATTTGGAAAAAAATACAGTAGAATAACATATTCTGGTCCATTTCCCTTGCACAGACAAACCCTTGATCTGATATAATTCCACTGATTTCAGGAGCATTGCTCTCAATTTCCCCCAAGTGAGAGCTCATTATGTAAGCTGATCACCTTCATCCTTTATATCTATGAAATTGTATTCAACTACTCATCTCTGTTGTTTCTAGAGTTAGACATTCCACTCATCTCATTATAACCATCCAGGGGGCAAATTTTTAAAACCAGCTGAAAGTCTAAGGACAACACATTACATTATCCTTTATCTGACTTTTTTTTTCTTCCTAAATATAAAATAATCTGTGATATCATGCACAGAAATGTATGCAGTACATTCTTCAGTGTCAGTATGGAACATAACTGTGATCATATCTCTTATCAAGATAAAAATAGGGCAAGGAGTGGATGACTCTAATCTCAGAAAGATATCTCACTTTTAAAGAAGGTTAAAAAAATGCTGCAAGGAGTTGTTTCTATATATGTTAACAGGACACAGATTGTCAATCAATTGTGTACATCTGTCTTGAAGACCTTCTTGAAATGCCTGATGTTATACCTATCAGATTCCCAAATCAACCAGACTACATGATGGAGGGCTCAGAAAGTGAGGCATATAATAAATATACTTCCCTCAGAGGCATGAAGATCAACTAAATTAGAAGCAATAGCTCAGATGTCACAGTGCAATTTACATTAAATCTAAAATGCTATAGTTGATTTAAACAACATAAAGTCTACATCTTAAATATTTATAATTATTAGTTATTTCCATAAAATATAAACAATGATAACAATAAAAGCAGAAAAAAATTACCCCCAAGAAAAAAAAATAAGTGAAATAGGTTTTTAATAAAGTGTCCTATATGCAAAAACTGTCTCTTATACCATTTTTGCCTCATAATGATGTTAATGATGTCAGAAGGAGTCTTGGAGCTCGCAAACCCTCTACTCCAACTCCCTATATCCACTTATTACTGTGTAATGAAAATTATGAAAAAAATACTCTTTAAATTCCATGTAAATCAAACTTAGGTAGGTCAGTGCTCTCTATTGATTTCAGTTATAGTGACTCCTGTTTATGTCAATTAATGAGAGCAGAAACACGCCAAATCAATAGCTACTGATCTCAAACATCTTTACAAGAAGTACTGGCACTTTGAAACAACATTGTTGTTGTGTGTGCATGTGTATGTCTGTGTGCATTTTACTGCACCAAGTTTACTGAGTTCGGGACTTTGATCTTTGCAGGTGAAATCTGAGTAGCACCTAAAATGCACTGAAGCAAGTTACACTCCATCTAATTACAGAACTTCTAGAAGATGACGGAAAATATGGTATGTGATCATATGGTTAATGTCTTTAAAAATACAGCACATTCACAAAGTATTTAAAGTCACATTGCAGAGGCAATCGCAATTCTTACATTTTCTAAGTTCTGAGTGCTTGACATTGAGACATGAATAACATCTACGTAGCATATTTTTAGCTTATTTCTTACAGGAACAAAACGTAGATCATTGCTTTGAATGTCTGTCTTTCCATCTGGCACTCCTTAACTTTTGAAACTTTTGGACAATTTGTGTCTATCTGAAAAACACAGTCCATCTTTTTCCTACAAGTTTCATTAAAATAGGTAAAGAGTTTTAGTGAAACAGAGTCAGAGAGAACAGAGCTCTTAATATACTCTTTGACAGCAACCAGCCAGTCAAACAGGATGTGTGAACGGGCTAGCTGATCAGAGCATACACGGCTCTAAATTAGCCACAGTGGGTACTGTCTCCTGCTTAGATCTTTCCCACAGGGACAGGGCAATGGCTATCACAGCAAAAAGGAGGGAAAGATTAAAGAACATAAATCCCTAGGAAATCAAGTATCATTAGCTCTGTTACTCATGGAACAAACAGTTTTCCATGTACTTTTTATTAGTTGTGGTCCAAGAACAAAATCGTATATTAAGACAAAAGAATTAACAGGTTTTTTTTTTTTCTATTTGCATACAAAACATGCACAATCCACAGAGGAAATATATTTCTCACTCTAATAATACCACTCTAATACCACCATGAAGTAGAAAATGTGAACACAAGTAGAAAATGTGAACACAAGTGATATGGTGCTTTGCCTTCTCGCAGAGGCAATATGGACTGGCTGTGTACGAGTTTGTGTCACCTGCTCAAGGCATTCAGAGACTGCTTGTAATGTATTCAGTTCTGATTTCTTCTCTCTGACTTTCCGAGGGGTGAGTATAGCAAGCTTGGTACAGCCCTAAGGCAACAACAATGACTATGGAGTGAGAAAAAAATGGACACTCTCTCACTTCATCATCTTTATTTGTTAGATAGAAGGAGATTGACTAATTCACTGTGATCCTTTCTGGTTGTGAGAGTGGTAAGAAGCTGGCTTGGTTATTTAGTAGGAAAGATAAAATGCTTGTGTTTGTTTGTATTCTAAAAATGTGTTAAACAAGACCTCAGCTGCTTGAAATCATGAAAATTATTCAGTGTCTAAAACTAAACATCCTAAATCAGAAGCACTCAACCCCCTTCCCTCTCCTCCCCCCCATACTTCTGTTTAAGGTCACACAAGCAGATTTGCAAAGTGAAGAAGAGTAGATTGACCTCCATGTACTTAATCTTGTCCTTATCATAACCCACTTCAAAACTTTACTTATTTAATTGTTGACATAAAGTATCATTGAAGCCTGATTATCATTTAATCAAGTTGATTACATCAAAATATATGCTGGTCTCAGCAATTCAAATTATTTATGTGCTATGCAATTTATGCAGACCAATAATTGCAGTTGTGTGAGTTTTCTAAAGTGAGGATGAGGCAAATATTTTAAATTGTTAAACATAAAACAATCTGTTTCATAGATTCATGAATGGCAAAGATAAATCATGAAGACAGCTAGAGAGAGAAAAGCTGTTGGCATGGAAACTTCACAGTTAAAAATGTCTCATGCTCTCTCAAAACGTCAGATTTTGATAACCAGGTTGGATTCCCTGCTCCTCATAGCAAACTATTTGGCCAAACAAGTGCTGACATGAAACTTTGACAACACATAATCTACAGTGGTTGAGTAAAGTCATATGTCTATACAACCCTGGAGTACAAGAGAAGTTATTCCAATTCCTTGGACTGCATACTGGGGAAGAAACACCATCATTATTTATGAATCAGATGTTGTACGCTGTCATTTTTAGCAAAGGTATTTTTTTCGATTTTAGAGGAGCTCCTCTAACTTTACAATGCTCAAATACAATGTAAAATCAGTTCCTTGTTTGCATACAGAATAGTAATCACTTAAAGCTCCTTTCAGTCTAAAGTTGCCAGCAGTGCAAAGTTGTGCTAGTTACACTTTTTTTTTTTTTTCCAAAAAATGTAGCCATTGTACTGTATGAACTGAGACTTTGACTAAGTGGGAAGGAACAAGGCATTCAAACACCTGCACATCAAATGTGCCAGTACTTCAACAGGAAAAAGAAATAGGAAGTCTTTCCAAACAGCCTTCCAACATGATTTCAAAATGACTTCTGCTTAGATGAGCTATTTCTTTTGCTCTGGGTACTCTCTAATGTTGGTTCAAAGAAATGGGGAGTTCTCTTGGAAATTTGGCAGATAATGTTACCTGCAAGAAGCCAGATAGTCTTCCATGAAATCTTTTGGAAAGGGCTGCAATAGCAAAATGGATAACCTTCAGATAAGATCTATAATGAGCATATCTACAACATACATGCATATTTTCCAGAGCATAATTCTCATCATATTCAGAACCATCTATCAGAATGAAGTGCTTCAAATCGGAAATCAGCTAAATTCAATGTATGATGTTGCCATTTCACTATCTCCTCCTCTCTTTCATAAAAGAAAGCAGCAATAGTCCAGATGGAGGAGAGAGTTTCATCACAATAGATTTGGCAGCATTACTTAGTAGTTATACATTACTTTGATCTTTAAAAACAGTTAAGTATGAGAATTTTTGCTTGTAGGTAGTTTCTAGTTG
This sequence comes from Rhynchotus rufescens, assembly GCA_032273925.1. Classification (NCBI taxonomy): domain Eukaryota; kingdom Metazoa; phylum Chordata; class Aves; order Tinamiformes; family Tinamidae; genus Rhynchotus; species Rhynchotus rufescens. Next base: position 5,857 of record JAVCKT010048625.1, read on the forward strand.
GGTACCCCTAGGTTTGACGACATAAATATATCTTCATGAATCAACATTTTATCATTCAAAATAAGAAAAAGGTCTGCTAAAGTACAATACACGAAAAGTACTTAAAATCTATGAGCTGAATGGTCATTCTTGAATCTGAATTTGCCTTCAGAGTAAAGGGTGTCTTTTTTTTTAAAAAAAAAAAAAAACACAAATATATGCCACCGAGTTGGGTTTTATTTTATGACAACTTACTTCCATATGAGGAAAAGACTGTGTCTAACCCCAAGCCAAGCTATTGAATTTAAAACTGGGGAAACAGATTTCAAGTACACTATAAAACTGGGAGGTCTTTTTGCTATGCAGTAGATCTCTGTGTAGGCACTAAGTGTAGAAGGAAACATTTCTCATCACTATCTTTCGCTCAAGGCTAGGTTCATGAACAGCACTGCGATACCATAATTGAACAGTAGAAAAAGTAATGATACTATCTGGATCCCTAACAGAGGAAACGCAACCAATCATTTTCTTTGTAAGGGCTGGAAAACAACTGCTGCACTTAAATGTGAACAACACCAGAGCAATACTTTCCTTTCCAATCCAAAATCCACATATTGTCATACTTACGAATAATGGCAATAGAAATCTATGGAATTCTAATTCTTATTCTAATCTGTAATCACATCATAAAACTAGCTCAGAAAAAGATATTTCCAGGCCTCCTTAGAGTTTTATTCTCTTCTTCAGATGCACGTGTAACTCAATCAATAGAAGTAATATATGCATCATATTATTAAGAGAAAATAGGCTCTTCAATAGTTTCAGCAGATGTTTTACTCCAACAAGGAAGGATCATTTATGATAGCTTGGCTGCTTCACATTTAAATGTAATGTTCCTGAAATGTATCTTGTCTTTATGAAGAAATAAAATATCAGTAGAGCTACATAAAATTATACTAAACAGCATCAGAATAAGATGAAAGTGATTATCAAAATATCATGTTTTAAATGTTTATTCTGCACAGCCCTGCAGTTTAACTCTTTAGAAACTGAAAAATAAGAATCTAGGATCATCTGTACTTAGACAGACTGAGATATTGGAGCATGTTTTTTTCTTCTTCTCAGAAGAAAGTTCATTTGATTAGATTTGTTGCGTGAGCTATGGTAAGCTAGTATCAGCCAAAGTTTTGACCTGTAACATAATCAAAAACCATTGCAAAAGATGGTATTACCTAAACTTGCTACGTGAATGAAATGTAATTTGAGGTATAGGAAGTTCTGCTGATACTTTCACTAGCCATCACTCCACACTTATTCTAGAGATAAATGATGACCACTGCACTACATGCATGTCTGCAGAAAAGATAACATAGAAGTTAAGGCAACCCAAATATTATTACAGTGTTTAGAAATTCAGGTGCCACAAACTACTGTTTTAAGATGATATCTCACCAAAAATTTCTTTTTAGTCAAACTTAAAAACACATGGTAAGCAATCAGAGAGGTGCACAGGCCTACCACTGGTAGAAGATGCAGCATCTTACTGAAATATGTGATGCTATATCTATCTTTCTAGAGTGGAAATGAATTTGGCTCACATAGTTGTTAGGTATCACTACGAACACAAATCCGAATAATGTTTTGTGGAGGGAAAGCATCAAGAAGCTCAATTCACATTCTAACAGAAAACTGAGAGAAACAGGTAGGTTAGACTCAAGATGTCTTGTTTGTACGTTGGAATCTCAGGAAAATAAAGAATACTCCTAGAAAGTATCTCCCACTACAAGGCTTGAAAACTCCACTATTACTCTCCTTTCCTCTTGCCATGAATTCACTAAGTTGTACCTTACCAGGCTAATGCAGCAGCAATGGCAACTGCTTTGAAAGTGCATTGCACAAAACTCTGAAATTGGGACATGTGAGTGAAAGCTTCTGCTTCCTGCATGTTTGCAAAACAAGCTTCAGGGCCCAAGTATAGAAAAGCGAGGTAGGGAGGTCTGAACATATGTGCCCTGGGAATCTTTAGAAAAAGAATATGCCACATCAATGAGCTGCAAGCTGGTTTGCCCCTAGAGAAAGCAGGCAAGCTCACACAACTCTCTGTGTCATTTAATTCTCTGGTTGCCAGCAAGCAAACTATCACACTCCTTTAAGTTCTTTTCCACCAAAACTCTAAAGCTTAGTTTATTCACTCTTTTTTTCTTTTGTTATGAGAGTTAAAAATAGAAAAAAAAAAAAAGAGAGAGAGAGAGAGAGAGAGATTGAAAGAAAACTACTAATTCTTCACAGGAAAAAAATACAGATCAAATGACATTCCACTAAAGTGCAAGAGAATGGCTCTTTTCAATTTTTGCATTTCAAGTTCCAGCCTAATCCAAAAGAGACCACAAGCAATCTGTTTCCCGAATCTTTTTTATGTTCTCTAAATTTTTTTCTGTAAATACACCAGGCTAAATTATTTAGATCAGCTTGACAGATTAAAGTTCTACTTTCATGAATTCTCACATAAAGCTTTTACTAGCAAGCGATCACTTCTGGGACAATATTTCAGAAAATCTCCACAGAAAAAGAAATATTAGCACTAAATACATAATCTTCCTGACAAAAACATCCTCTATGCATCTTCTTCCTCCATACGCCTTAGAAACATAAATAAAAGCTAAAGAAACCTCTTCCCATCTGGTAAGATTATACTTGCTATTATTAATTGTTCCTTAGGACAGATATTTTTTTCATGATAATTTATAAGCAAAATCTGAAAGGAGAAAAAAATGGAAATGATTCTATAAAAAGGTGTGGAAGGTATACTAAAACATTTAAGAAAACTACATGATAGTACCTATCTTAAAATAGGAAAAAAAATGTAAGAAACCTGAATTAGTGACTATTTTTCCTTAAGTCTTTTTGAGGCAGAGTTCTCACGAAGTATGTTGAACAGTGAACCAGAACAGAACAAGATGACCTGATTTTATGCTATGCTGAAAAATGTGTGACTTTAGAAAAAGACACTTAATTTGTTATAACTTCAGTTTTCATCTTTGAATAATGGGGCATTTTTTTTTTTTTACATTATCAAAAATGCTTCCAAGATGTGAAATATATATTATTTCCCATTTCAATTACCTCATCATGGAAAAGGATAGATACAATTCCATGATGAAATATGTGTTTTCATTACACATGAGCAACTTAATAAAACACTGCTACTAGTCTCTCTTCCTTCTTCTCTTCTTTCCCCTGAAGGATCAGTAGGATGCGGGGGGAAAAAGACATTCACTTGACATCTTTGAAGTCGGAAGCATAGCACGAAGATGGAAGTATCCTATGCAAAGGAAAAGAAGGAGGTCTATATATCCTATAAATCCATATATAGCAGAAATTTAATGGTGAAGCACAAGCACAGAGGGCTACTAAAGCTAAATCTTTAACAGAATAAACAGAGATATCACAAAGAAGATAAGAGATATTGAATCATTTTGATTGAATGTTCTAATACAAAACACTTACCGATAGATAAAAATGCTAACTTCAAATTGTATTACAATTTGGTCATGTATAAGTTAGAATTTAAATTTCATCACCTCATCCTTTTCTGTTCTAAAAATAATTTTCTACAATAAATACAGGATAAAATACAAAAACTGTTGCCTCATTTTAGAGACTACTACTGAAAAGGGATAGATTTATAAAAAAAAAAAAAAAACAGGAACTGTACTTCTAAATTCAGTGCTAACTTGCAAGTAGCTTATTTTTGTACTAATCCCTGTCTAGCTATTTTAGATATTTGTGCTTCTCAGCATTACTGTATTTCTGAAGTAGCACAGTAAATCTCTTTGTCCAATAACTTAATTTCATATTCCCCCATCCTAGCACTTGTGTAAGAAAGGCTATGCACACCAAGATTGGAAATTGTCAAGCATAAACTATTTGAAAGAGATTTTTTTTAAAATCTTAGCTGTTAAAAGTATATTCAGAATTGTGTGTAAAAACTGTCCTTATGACTGTACTTGTTTCAGAGTAAGGGCACTCAGGCAATGAAGGATGATGTCTTTTACCTCCAGTCGCCTAGTGGAAAATGAATATAGGTTTCTGGATCCCACTAATACACTGTTCATTGGGTCAGACTGTCTGTCATATAATAAAAGATGGTTTTGGCAGTGTTATGGAATACTATATACACACTGCAGCTGAATTTTATTTTCAATTTTGTTCCTTTTTAATTGTTTCTACTTTGCTTAGCCTACACGCACTCATATTGGAAATAACTGCTAGAACATTATTATAGGAGAGAATTTGTTCCATTCTTCCTTACCAACTCTAGTTTTTTATTTAAAATAGAAATAAAATAAAAAATGTGAGGTACTTAAATGCAAATTAAAACATTTTAAGAAATAAATCTTCTATTGAGTAATAGCTGAACATACGGAAAACTCTTTTCCTCTGAGAGTGACTGAGCACTGGAAAAGGTTGTCCAGAGAGGTGGGATTCCCATCCTTGCATATATCCAAAAGGTATCTATCTGGATAGGGTTCTGAGCAACCTGCTTTAGGTGACCTGCTCTGCTTGGGCAGAGGTGTAGAGATCTAGAAATCTAGATGATTTCTAGAGGTCCTGACCATTCCATGAACTGTTTTCTACACTTCAAGATAGTGCCACCTCTTAGACAGCATTCTCAAAATGTATTTCATGATAAAATGATATAGACACAAATCTGGTGAATTCAAAATGCAACTGAACATTTATTGGAGGGGGAAAATGGTATTTGAACAGTAAATAGAATTTTCCAATCTCTATAAAGAGAAAGGTGAAAGTAAAATACTGATTCAATAAGTGGATTTAAGGTATTTTGTGTTGAAATCCTTCTGGTGCAGATCAGGAGACAGTAATTTCAATTATGAGACCAGATGAGGCTCTTCAGAGTAAGGTGGAGCAAAGTGAAAAATATCTATACAACTCCAAAGCTTCACATAGTGTACCTGAACAAACTGAGAATCTGGAGCATTCTTTAAAGGCTGCTACCTGACATATCTGTTCAGAATAATTTTTGTACTATAGAGTATACATCCCATATGCAGTGTGGGCACTGCACAGTATTGAAGTACTGGAAATTTAGTGCATGGTATTTAGACAGCAGTGAACAATCAGAACTAAAAGTACTGCAACTGAACAGACAGAATTTCACAGTTCCTATATGATAAAACTTACCTTCCGATAACAGCAAATATTCTGGAGAGTGGGTTAATGTTTTGAAATTTGGAATTGTTCTGAACATTTTATTATTCAGAACCAGTACCTAGTCAGAAAATCAGCAAAACAGCAGCATTTTACAGTGTTACAGAAGTGCTTCATGCAAGATAAATTGAAGTCTGCTGAAGAGAATGGAAAGAATAATACACAGAGAGACCAGTAATTGTTCCTGCCTAAGTGTTAGTTTGTATTTATTTCTTTTCCTTCTATTTATCATAAGATTATGGTATATACCAAATCTATTCTGAAAAGCGATGAAGCAGAGCTTGCACTCTTGAAAATAAAAGAGAGACTCTTAGGCTAGATTTCCTATTATTAATGGGAACTTTATTTTTTCTAGAGAAATCTGTAAGCCATGGAATACATTTAAAATTATGACCTATAATTTTAATATGACCTCCATCATGAAACAAGATAACCTTTCATCTATAGAAAGAGATGATAACAAAATTAGCAACATTTAGGGCAGGATGGAAATCTTAACTTAAAAAAAAAAAAATTTCCTAACACATCTGTGCATATGTATACACACACAGATTAAAAACAAAGTTTAAGGATCACAGCATTTGAAAGTGCAGCTGCTTTTTAGAATTTACATAAAAGTTTCTTCAGAACAATTCTCCTTTAAAAAGCCCCTTTTTATTAGATCTTGGAAATATTCATACATGCCTATTTTTTCCCTCAGAAGTATCTTTTCTTTTTTACTGAAAAGGCTTTGATATTAATTTTTTTTTTTTTTTGCAGAGTGCTGCATCTATGCAACTTGTAAAAAGAACAATAAAAAATGCAAAAAGAACACTCTTACGTTTTTCTTCCAAAGAGAAACAATTTCAAAAAAACCCCAAAAACCCTCAACACTGATTTAAATCAATCTTTTCCATCTACAGAAGACACTTGACTATTTTTTACAAATATTATCTTGACACTTCAATTTTATGGAGATATTGGATATATTATACATAGGATAGATTGTTTCACTTTCCTCCAGAAACTTCCTACTAAAACTAAATGCTAGCCACTTAATCCTTTCACAAGACAGAATGGAAGAAAGATGCAGAAGTGATGCTTGCTTCCAGAGTTACCTAGCAGGACAGGGAAAAGAGAAGAGTTTGATGTTGATGCTACTCTGTAAGCAGCTGATTGCAACTGGAAAGCTGGATTCTGGATTCCAAAAAACTGTTTGCTGTATCAAAACACTGAACAACAAGTTTCTGGTAATGGCTCTGGTTCAATACTGGCTAGCAGTACATCTACAGAGATCCAGAAAGAGAAATATAATTCTAAGTAAAAGAATCATTTTTGACTGAAGATTCAATGCATTTTTTTTTTCAAAATATCTGACATCAGTGTCCAAGTCATGGGTGACATTGCTCTGCCCATCATGCTGCAAATACTGAATTTGTAATTACTGATAATGCATACCATTTTAAGGTCACCATCTTGTCTTCTCAGATAAATGATGCAGTAGCCAATACTGTGACCAAACAAACAACTATTCAACAATACTCTGCTCCAAAGAAGGTGCCTTGGATTGCATTAATCAACCACAAGTTGATTAATGTGTGGTAGAAGATTGTTCACAGTTCAGTCTCAATAAACAGACATTCTGATACACAAAAACATACATTCACAGTATCTTCCATCTCGCAATAGATTCATGGAGAACAAAATATCTTGTTAACCACCCCTCTATCTCTGTTCTATTTTGTTCTCTTCATTTCTATCTATGGTTTGTCCAGCAGCACCTCCAAGTGAAACCTGCAGGAGCATTAGAGCACTTTGTTCCCAAAAGAATATATTTCCCTTTTTGAACCCTACGAGAACTAATGGGCTTCAAGAAGACTTCAAAATATAGACAATTTTGACCGGATTGTTTTTCCCCTCCCCCAACCTCATCATTTCTACTTGAGCAAGATGGCTGCAAAACCGTAGCAAATTTGAGCTGTAGCTTTCTTACTACTCTGCAAAGTGCAGATGATACATTCAACTATGGATATTCAAAATACTTTCAGATTCAAACATTTTAATGTATCAGATTGCTTTTTTCTCCCCTAACCTATATATTTCATTCTATGGCAACAGCACCTTGATGTGCTGTCCAGAAAGGGTGATTCGATGTTCTCCTTTGCTCTTCCCAGCTGCCAAGGCTTCTGCAATGCAGAAGGTCACAAATTAATTAGGAGAAAGAGGCTCCATTATAGTCAGAGACAGATGGCAGAGAGTTTTTAAATGTCTGCATTACCTTATCGTCCACCCTACTCCTTAAGTGGAACAGCTTTTTCCTTCCACTTTTTTCCTTCCACTTTTCCATTCTGAATATGTAGTTAGCATAATTACTGTATCTGAGTATCTTCTCTTCCTGTACGGCTGCTAGAATTGTTCACTGCCTCAACTGACTCTTTGGTCTAGCTATACTTTTTTGTTTTTTCTACATAATATACTCTCCATGCCATGAACAGAATTCAGATAATATATATATTCAGACAATACATATAGTGTGTGCTTATATATAATATTGCTTAAGAGAAAAAATACTTTTAAAAAATATAGTCATATTTAGATAGGATTTTATATTAAAAAAACTAAAGATTTTGGATTGTTTTGTTAAGATATTTAGAATAATTAATATTTAGAATAATTCTTATATTTTAAAGCAAACCAAAAATATTTTCACCATTTTTAACTAGAGGATCGTGCACCCTTAACTCCTAATGTTTGGTATTGCTGTCTAACACTGAAAATAAAATGGGATAATATACTTATGAGATAATATTTTTAAAAAATACATTTTTAAAAAAATCTATATCATTGCCCTTGTTTATCCTAGTTCCTTAAACAAACATATACAAATAATAAAATAAAATCATGGTTAAATACAGTCAGTAAAAATTCATCACTTAAAGACGTGCTAGGCAGATTACTGATATGAGGTTTCAGCAAAGTATTTTAAGGATAACAAGACAAACAAACACTGTGTTCAGTACACAGACAATCTGGTGAAGTTCTAAGGCCTACTTAACATGAGAAGAGATTAGATGCTATAATAATCCCTTCTGGCTTTACATCTATGAAAAAAAGGAAGGTGTTTTCTAAAAAGAGGAAAAATACATAAAATGACAAATGTTTTCTACAGACTCAGTTTGGGTCAGCTTTATCTCCTTCTATTTCTTTTGCTACTTCTTAAGTTCTAGCACTATTGTCCCTAAAGAAATAGCCAGCCAACTTCTCATCTACTTGTTACTTTAAATACAACACATAGTACAAAACAATTAACATTAAAAGCAGTGCACTTGTAAGAAAAGTTATTTGGATTTCCGTAAATTATTGCACTACCCTCATAAAACATTGATTGTATATGTAGCAGACCCAACAGGGTCTCCACAATGACAAAAATTCTGATTATAGTTGAAAATGGTCACACTACTGATATCTACCAGAGCTAACAAATAGTCCGTATGAATCTTCATTCAAGAGGAAGAAAGGTTCTTTTTTTGTTTGTCTTATTTTTTCCCTAACATAACTTTTCTTTACCTTCCAATCTTCACAAGCCAGGCCTGCTAACTCCTTAGCTTGTTGCTTGGAAAGATGTGAGGGAACTGCACCATGCAGAGCAAGAAAAGAGTAAGTTTATCTAAAAGGAGCAGTTTAGAAAAGAATAAAAAAAAAATCAAAACCAGTTCTATTCCAAGCAAATTTAACATTCAGGGTATCGTCAGAGGACAGACCAACCTAAGGCACAAAGACGTTACTGCCAGCGAATCCTCTGCAAACAAAAGTAAGACAACAGTGACATCACTTGTTACCTCTTTTATCCCTTTTTATGTAGGAATTAAATTATTTTGTTTAGCTACAAGTATGATTTTACTGTCTTCTTCAAAGATCTAATATCATTTTAATTTGTCTGATTAATATTCTACTGCTTGAGTATCAGTAGAAAGCATTTTACTTCCTATACATTATGGAATAATTCCATTGATTAGTCACAACTTACTTTACACGCCTTGCTCTCTGCTTCGTTTTGCCTGTAGTAATTTAGTATTCTTTGGTGTGCACATTCACTTTTTTTTTTTTTCTAAAATTCAAAAAAAAATTCTCTAAGTGATTAGGTTGCTTCTGATGAAAGGTCATAGCTGAAATGTTCTCATTATATGAAATAAAGTAACAGATTGTGAAATGAGCATATAGATGACATATTCCTTACCATATACTGAAATTCAGTTTTATGAAAAAGGAGAGGATGTATGGTGAACACCTAATTAAAAATTCTTTAACTAGCAGTTAGATGGTCAAAAAGAGCAGACAATCAAACCTTTCTTTGCCATAGCCTTGTTTCCTCAAGCAAAATATTTAGCTGAGACAAAACTGCAGCTACTTTAGCAGTCCAAGAGTTAGATATCTAGTTGACTTCAGCTTTTTTTGGTTCCCTTTGTGGTTGTCAGAGACATAAACATAAGAGAAAAAAAAAAGAGGGAGAAAAAAAGACAAAAAAACCCCACTTATTTATAAGACACATGCCTAAAATAATAGGATGACTCGTGCCTAAAATAATAGGATGACTCATAGCTGGTTGTGCCTCTTTTTTTTTTTTTTTTTTTTGCATTGATTCTGGAGAAAATCTAGAGAAATGGCTTACACTGCATGCTCTAGTTATTTATGCATTTTTTCAGAGGGCTAGAAGCTGTCCAAATTAAGGAAAAAAATGAACAGCTTAATATTTTCATTGTTTTCAGAACAGAACCCATAACCTTCAGAAAGGAGAGTCTTCCAGGAAAGAAACCCAATTGGTAAAGGCAACTGAAGTTTCTATGTAAAATTAAACGAGGAAAACGATGAAAATGATGAGACAGGATGCCTCACTCCTGGCTAGAATATCCTACAATTATAATCCTTCTCAAAAAGAGTAACGGATGTGTCTCTTATTTATGAAAAGCCAGAGGGGATATCCATAGCAGTGATTCTTTTTCATGCTGTGCATTATTTTTCAATGTGCATTGAAGCAGGAAACAGTCCAGTTTCTCACAGGTGAAACCTCTATCCAATAGCCTCCATTGGCCAGTGCTACACTCTTACCTCTGATGGTAATAAGAATTCAAGATTCATGTGGAAAGACAAAAAGTCCAAATGGTTATGCAAATAAGCAATACTTAGAGGGTGCTCTGATCAGCTGTGAAGCGGGACCAAACCAGCTTCCTCCTTACACCTCATAAATTTTAGGTGCTGCACGGTGCTAGGATTCGCTGACCTAGGTTCATCATCTTTTCAAGGCCAGCAAATACAGCCACTGTGTTTAAATACTACTCAGTTTGAGAAATATAAACCCATGGTTCCCAAATTAGAAATTATCAGTTGTAACATAACAGAAAGCATGGGTCTTGATCCTTTGAAAACTATCATATACTTAGTATGGTGCAACTGTTGCTCCTCAAGTTAACAAATTAATGGTGAAAAGCAAGCGAACAAACTGTAAGTAGACTTTGACAGACCATTACATATAATGGTGACATTAATTTCCATCACTAAGACAGAGCTAATCAGAAGTTAGTTCCAGAGAGGAGTTAGAGAGGTATCTGAGTTCAGATCTATTGGAAAGTATGAAATTATCTCAAATTCAGATTAAAAGATAGTATTGTTACTTCTACCTTATAATGTAGTATTTCTTTATCACTGCAGCAAATGAGCCTTCTAAAATGACAGAATTGTAACTTAGCTACCTTGGTTCTAGTCGAAACATCATTCTTTAGACCCTGAAATAACTTATTTCTACTAACATCCATGGTGCTACTTATATTTTATCCAAAACACAGCATTTTAAAGCCATCATTATACTTTATAAAATACATTTAAAATATGTCTTCCCAGGAAACAGCAAAAGCAGGAATTTTGTAATAAACCTCAGGTCCAGCC
>JAVCKT010048764.1:0-16975 GCA_032273925.1 Rhynchotus rufescens
TAACTATCCAGCTACTTCTGAGAAGGAACCTGAATGCTGAAATCCATTCCACTTCCCCTTTTCTTGGCCATTCCTAATGGAGTTTTAACTAATAATAGATTTTGACTAGAAATACTAGAGCTTTCTGCCCTTTGTGGGCAGGTTTTTTATTAATTTTCTAAATTGGAGATAATTTGTAAAGTGAAGCGTTTTGTTCCTCTATATCCAATACATCTCTATTTACAGAAATACTTATGAGAAACAGGTGTAGAATTGTGTTTTATGTGCCACATACTTCAGGCCACTTCAGGCTTTCAGATAGCAGCATGCTAAGAAATTACCAAACGAAAGATTATTTTACACAAATGGAGGAAAAACTCTGAGAATTCAGATCTATTCCTCTACAAATTCATATTCATGTTTATCTTTACATCAACCTGTAACAAATACAATTATAAATACATGAAAATTATATATATTTTATAAATATAATATAATGGTTGTACTCTAATTCTATCATTCTTACTCTTCTGTGCATCTTTTTTAAATTTTCTGAATTCCTTTTTAGACAGAATGACCTGTACTGAACATGGTATTCAGGATGTGGGCATACTATGCACTTTTTAGAGGGATAATGACTTTCTCTGGTTCGTTCTGCAATTTCCTTACATTACATTTCCTCTTTTGATGGCTATTGTATTAAGTTGGTGGTTTTGGAGAACTATTCATAGTGACCTGAGATCTTTTTCCTGAACAGTAACTAATTTAGAGTCATTGTATACTGTAAGTAATCTATTTCTTTCCGTGTGCTTTACTTTGTGCCTATCAAACTCTAATTTCAAGTGACATTATATCATCCATTATTTTGCAATTTTATCATGGTAATGTGAAATTCTCCTGGAGCATGTAGCAATCCAACCATTTGTAATACATGTGTATCATTCCCATGCTTTGCTGTGCCCTCCTTCTAAATTATTAGTGGATATCTTGAGCAGTTCTGATGCTTGCACAGAATGGCATGGAGTCTAGCCAACTATATTGACAATTTCTTTCCCCTTACCTTGTTGTTGTTTGATGGGGGAAGGAAGGGCAAATTTGGTAAGAGATGAAACCCCTTGAATTCCAGCTGATCCTCAAACGTTAGAGGGACTGGGGGCTGTTGAACTCATCTCTTAATAGGGATAACAAATACTGTCTCAGCTGTACGCCAGGTCTGGCAGTATCAGACTTACCCACAGTCTGTCAACTGTTGGTCCAATCGCCTTCCTAGGCGTGAGTTGAGTTCCCCAATAGTGTGATCAACTATTAGCTTGACTCTGGCAGTATCAGATTCAACCACAGTTTGCTGACCACCTGTCTGATCACTTTCAAGACAAGTGGTTGGGTTCACGAATAGTGCAATTTATTCAAATGCAACATTTAGAAAACAGGTTTTGAAACCTGTTTCGAAACAGGAAATTTGCTACAGTGTGGGGTTCTTAGCTAGTGCCTAATGTACAAATGCACAATCATCACTCACCGAGAAGGGAGAGGGCTCTCAATCTTGAGGAGTCTCCTCAGGCAGTGTCCTGTCCCGAGGTGGGGGGGAAGGGGTTCAGCCTGTCAGCTGATCCAGAAGTTACCATGGAGTCCTCCCTCTCTCCTCTCTCTCCTCTCTCGTCCCTCCTACCCACCTCTCCCCGCCTCTCCTTTTCCTTCTTCCTTCCTTCCTTCCTAGTTCTTCTTCATTCTTACCCCCCATTTAGTTTGCATTTTATATATTTTCTTTTACCTCCAGGTGGAGCTTGATTGACTCTAGTCATATTTACTTTAGTTATTAATCTAGAGAGCATGCTCAGTGGGGAGTGGTTTAGCGTATTACAATGGGATTAGAAGGAGAAGAAGCCTGAGCAAAGTTTAGCAGAGGGAACTGATCTGCTATCATGCTTGGCCTGTGAGTTATGTGGCACCACCAGTCTGCCACCTTTGCAGGGAGTACAATAGAGTTTGGCCTTGGTGTCTTCGCTCCACCCTCCATTCACTCTTATTAATATGGGCTAGGAGGGCAGATTGTGTTGCCTAGGGAGAAGTGGATTCCACAGATACCAACCATCCTGGAATTGGTAATTGTCTCTCACCTCAAGCAAGCCTCTGCAATGCCAGAACTTCTGTCAGGCTCCATTTTTCTCCAAGTCCTCCCTCTTCTCAAGCAATTCTCTCACATTCCTCTCAGATTTTAACCATTTTACTTTTGTAACCTATCTGTTGCTATTTGCTTGTTTCTTTTCATTTTGCACACTGCAAGATTTTCTATGTGTGAACTGCCTTTCTCATATTTTACCACTAAGTGCCTGTTTGTGTACCTGTCTGAGCTCCCATTGCAAACAACAGAATGCAAGTCGATGCAATTAGCAGAGCCCAGGCACCTATTTAGCTCTTCTTTAGATAGGCATCAGCATGTGATCAACAGACAGCCATTACTGCTGTCTATATTACTTTGATCTCCACTGACTGTTACGGCATTCATATGTCACCTTAAAAAAATACTATATCACTTGCAGTAATCTCTGCATGAGAGGTTGTTTTCTGATTTGAAAAAGAAAGTTAAAAGAAAGTTAAAAATTAGACTCTCTTAAATTTAGGGAAGAAATAGAAATATGGTGATTTTTTTAATGTATAATAATGTATATGACTTTCCTGAGAAGTTGTATGAAAAATGAGGGAAAGAGAAGGTGCATGTAGGATTACCTAAGGGAGGGGCGAAATTACTGTGATGATGAGATTATTCAGGCAAAATGTCATCTGAAGAGGTATTACTGAATGACTATTTAACATGTCATTCAGCAAGTATAAGTAATCTTGAATTTGTGAAAGTAAAATGACACATTTTAATGTCCAATGCACATCTTGAAAAAAAAAAGCTTTTGTTTTTCTCTTTCTTCAAAGGTTAGTTAAACTACATTTTTTGAGATCTCAGAATCTTTGTGATGTCAAAAGGTCATAACAGCACTGTTACATTTTGCCTGACCTCTCTTGCTTTTGCTATTGGACCTCAGTTTTGTGCATTATTCACTTTGAGGGCAGTGAGAAGAGACTTCAGAGACTTGTGAGTGAAAAAAGAGCAAGAAATTCATATGCCTTCGTATAAAATCAATGGTAATGTAGATTGGAAGACAGGGGAAGAGAATACACAACTGAAAACAACCAAATAAATAATCATTTATAAAGGAGAGGTAAGAGAAGTCAACATTCGAATTAAAAAGCCAGTAGGATAGTGTGGAAAAGAGACAATAAAGTAGATTATCAAGAACAGATTAGACAGCAAAAATTGCATAAGGGAAAAGCTACTGAAAGAATAAACCTAGCTATAAGCAGAAGAAGCCTGGCAAAGGGGGTAAAATTTGTTTTAGAAGATGATGAAAAGATCTAAAAGGTAAGTGGTCTAATCTAAAAGGCAAGGAAATTAATAGATTATGTTAGCCTTCATAAGTATTTTGTGGTAGGAAGAAAAATTAGATGTTAAAGAAGTCAGAGAGGAATGATGTTGAAGCAGATAAAGAGGGTGATCACCAAGGGACAGCAGGGCTGTTAGCAGACTGAATGGAGAGGCTGGAATAGATTTTAGATAATATTGTAAAGTGAGTAGTGGCAGCATTGTGTATCAGCATGGAAACTGATGGAAGAAGAGTTAAAAGAAAGAGTTAAAAGCTAAAACTGTAAGTCTACCAAGCCAGACCACAGAACTAATGTCTGCCACTCACAGTGAAAAGATTTGCCAGTTTTGAAAAACATGTAAGAAAGATTTTCATTTTTATTTTTGAGATTTTCAATCTAGGTTCTCCATTTTCCACAGTGTTTTTTGCTTTAGTAATATGGTCTGAATGACTGTTTAACATTGTAAGAAATCACTTTTCATTTGTGTTTCCAGTTGTTTTCATGTAAGTATCATTATTCATGGTTGATTTAGTACATAGTTCACATCTATTTAGTTTTATTTACCTTAATTTTAGATAACTTACCTATTTTTCATATTACAACAATAAAAATTATTTTAGTGGATACAGATATTTTTTTTTTAAGAAAAATGAATTACAATTGGCTGAGTAAAATAACCAGTAATTTCCAGTCAAGAAGCTAACCCATCATTTTAATGGGATAAACAAACCAAAAGATGGAATAGGAAACATGAATTTAGGAAACTAAATAAAAATTATTTTCATATTGTTTTAATTCTTCATTTTTGTTCAGGATCTGAAAAGGATTGCTTATTTGTATCAAAGCTAGAATAAATGAAACAGAATATTTGCTCTACTTGAGTATAATACATAATCCACTTGCTTGAATCTGTCCTGTGAGGCATATATGTTTAGTGAATGGAACATATCTTAAGAGGGCTTGCATGTGGTAGTACACTTTCACCACAAATATATCATGTTAGTGACATCTTTAAAAATTTTTACTTCTCAAATCAGAGAGACTTTATTCTACCACTGAATCTGGTATTCTCATCCTTAAAGCAACAAGGAGAATGAACGTATATATTGCAAAAAATTAACAGAAAATATTCTGGTGCTCTGCTATCCATGGTCCCTGATAGGATGAACTCACTAGCACTTGAAGGAGCTGATGAATATCACTGCAAAGCCACTCTCAATTGTCTTTGAAAAGTTATGTCAATCAAGGGAGTTTCCTGAGGAATGGAATACAGCGTATGTCTTTCTTACAGTTTGTACAAAGTTTATAGGATAGATATTTGTTATGGAAGAACTAGATATCTAAGCCTCCACTACAGTCAGTGGAGATCTAGTCAACATAGCCAATGAAGATTTGACTAATATCAGCATTGACATTTGCACAACTATCTTTAGGGTTCTAAAATTTGAAAGTAAATCTGATAAAATGTCTCATAAGAGAAATAAGTTATTTCCAGACTGATGATTGTTTATAAAGAATGAGGATTTACTTTTTTCTTTTTTTTAAGTAACCACTATTTTTTCTCTTAAAATCAATAAGAATTTACCATTTACTCTATTAGTATAGTTACATCACAGCTGAAAGCTGTATAGTAAATGGGCTATATGTCAAAAATAGTTATTTATTTATTGCATTAGATTGTATTTTCCCTTATTCCTCTTCCTTAAATAAACATAATATTATCATGCTAGCAACTCAAGTTATGAATATGGATATTGTCTGACAACCATATCTAAACACTTACCAACTCCACATACTCCTGCAAACACTTGGCTGAACAATAGTTGCTCTAAATGAATATGCACATGCAAAAACAAATACTAAAATATTCAAGTATGTTCAAATTGAACCTGACTGACTTTTCATCTTCTTTAAATTTCAAAGAGAAAATTTGGTTGATTTAAAATCTCTGAGTTGTCCAGTCAGTTAAATGTTATAAAGTGACCTTTTCTGTTTTTAATAACATATAAAATAGCTAGAGACATAAATATCAGTTTGTTTCTGTTTATAGTACTAAATTCTTTAATTTCTAGTGCCATTGCTAAAATGCATATACAAAATTATGGGTGATGCATAAGTCTACTTGATGACAAAGAATGATTGGTTTACATATGCAAATCCCATTTAAGATTCTTCATATTATAATGTCCACCTACCATTCGGAAGGATTAATTTATGAAATAGCAGTGAGTTTTTAGCCATTATTTTGCATGTAGAATCCCTACAGATTTCTCTAATAAAGAATGAATTTTGCTCACCACTGTAGCAACTACAATACAATACCTAAAGGAATGAGGGATTGGCTTTTGAATGTTAGAATAGGTCAAGCAGCAATTCATCTGTGGGCAAATATTAAAATATAATAAAAAAGGATAAAAAAGAAAATAGGAAGTTCTATCTAGAAGACAGCAAGACTGTCTAGTCTGTAAAATACAAAATGGATTCTTTTCATATCTTTGCATTATAGAATAAATAATCTGAAGATGTAGAAAGAAAACCAAATACAGACTGTCAAAAAACAGCAACAACAATCTAAATATGAAGAGGTCCTTCTAAGATGAAAAGAGGAGAAAAAGATGGAGAAGAATTTGTGCTATCAAGTCTTATGTCTTTGGGAGAAGCCTTTTTCTACCAAAAGAAGACAAAGGATACTAAATACTTCTTTCAATCATGCTAAAATAAAATTAGAGTTAGAGAATAAATTAGTCATTTATTTTCCAAAATAGCTAACATACTCACAAATAAACTACTCACAAATCTAAGCTCAATGTATTGAATATTTGTACAAAATAAAAATGAGCAAACTTACTAAGTACTTCACCTTATATTGCTTTATCTTTTTTGACATGATTTCAAAGCATTTTGATTTTGTAGCAAGAACATTGATGTTTGTAACATGCTCAAGGAAACTAAAGGTTGAAGAAGAATGTTACATGAATTTGATAGCACTTCCACTTAGTTCCAAACCTCATGATTAGGATCTGCCTCTGGGATTTATTGTTATCACTTGTTTTCCTTTCTAGATGATTTAAAACATGTTCATGACTTACTTAGCATTTGGCACCAATTGGCAGAATGTTCTGAACTGGGTTGTTTTCAATCGTACTTTGAAAGCTCTTTTCTTTTGTAAAGCTAATCATTTATTGATTATAAAGATATTAAGGCATATAGATATTAAGGCATATAAAGATATTAAATAGAATCAAATGATATGACTCCTTTCACCTAACTTAGATCTCTGCAATGTAGATCTCTACAGGTGAACTAGTCACTCTACGTTCCTCTTTACTCAGCAGAGAAAAATGAGTACTTCTAGGGCATGATTTATTTCATCCTAAAGTAGATGTCAAAAATAGGTCAAGTGAATTGCTCCCTAAAAAGTGCCTCTTTTTCTCCATTGACAATAAAGAGAACCCAGGGTGACTTAGCTCAGATGTAGATGTCTGTATAGTAGACAACTAAAATTAGATAAAATTGATGCTATCCTGGATGTGTCAGCAAGTCATACTGCAGGAGTTCTGATATCTAGGAAGCAATGACCTAGTTTATGGTTAGAGTTAGGGACTAGGACCTTATTTTTCTGCCTCTTTACTGTCCCATTCTTGCCCTACCCTCTTTTTAAAATGAAAGAGAAATAATTCTGGACAAAGCTTTTATCAGATTTGAATTACTCAGTATCTCAAATGTGTGTTGCTTCATCCGTGTTCTTTGCAGAATGTTTTTTTTTTGTGCCAGGAATTCTAAAAAAAAAAAAAAAAAAAAAAAAAAAAAAGTGAAAGAGAAGGAAATGTGTTTCAGAAGATAAATGTATGAAATTTTTAAAGGTTTGCATCTTTAAACACATGTTAAAGTCTCTTGTATATCATCTGATATTAGAAGATTATTAAAGCTGAAGTATATTATCATTACTAAAATTGATATTTCATCTTTCATTTAATATTTTGATAAATACCTATAGAAAATTTCATTAATCAATATAGATTAGATATTTTTCATTACAAAATATAATTGCAACATAAGCTTCAACTTATTGTGAAGTAGTGAAGGGATTTAATGATTCTCTTATTTTTCTTACTCTCTTTGACACATAGAAGTTGCTTGTTACTAAGTACATATACATAATAATTTAAACTTTATTTTGGAAAGATTTATAATTTTTTCATACTATATCTAACTCCATAAATTTATATATATATACACATAAATTTATATATATTTACACATAAACTATATATTGATTTGCAATGATTGTGACAAATTCTAGACAAAGGGCAGGGTGGATTGCTACAAGTCCTACAGAAATCTCCACTGAGCATATGAAGAGGAGCTTCAGATTAGATGTACACCAGACACTTCACTGTTTATGCAGTGTGAAATCAAAATGCAGATACACAGTATAACATCTGGGATTTTCGAACATGTATAGATCTGTCTGATTGTTGTAGAATTAGTCCAATATATCCTGCACCAGACACAATCTACTTGTACACTTGGTTTGTATATGGTGTACAAGACCATCATGTTGATATTGGTTGGATTTACTAAGTATTTTTATCTAGATTATACTGATTCTACATGTCATAAACCCTATGGTGTTGGCTCTTTTGTCTTAACTTCAGAAAGACTAAATAAAATCACAGACTTTACACAGATGTGTAAATCACATGATGTGTAAATCACAGACTTTTTCACAGATGTGAAGTGGGAATATTATGAAATAAATTTTGAGGCAAATGAAAACACTGCTAACATAAAATTTCAAATATGTAAATCCCATATGCAGCATCAAGTTTTAAAATCAAAGGTGGTCAATGTGTCAGATCTACAAGATTAAGTTGCACAAATTAAATTATGTGCAAAGCGCTATAATAATATTATTACATAATGGCTCACTACATTTTAGTCTCTTTCTAATGCTGGAATTTAAAAATACCTCTTCCTACATTCTCATTGAGCATACTATATATAATTTGAAAAGTATATGATATTCTTTAGACACGTATATCGCCATACTTTCTTCCCCTTTCCTCTTCTGTCTCCCTTTCCTTCCGTGCACACTATTGCCTCTGAGTGTCAATCAGTCTTCTAATTATCAGCAGGTGAACACTCCTTACCCTTAGCCATTTGCAATCCCCTTTTCTTCTCTGCCTGTAGCATTAAAAAAAATAAAAAAAAATAAAAAATTGGTATTTGCTCTACTTTTTCACATAATGCTCATGCTGAGCTGTGAAATCATCCAGCAGAGATTTACTCGCTCACCAACTTTACAGTAAGTTAAAGAGGCAAATGGCAAATTATGATGGCCAAAAAGAAATATCGTTTCCATTCCAAATAGGAAAACTGACCCTTACCGCATTAGCGGTCAACTGAGT
Source organism: Rhynchotus rufescens (assembly GCA_032273925.1). Classification (NCBI taxonomy): domain Eukaryota; kingdom Metazoa; phylum Chordata; class Aves; order Tinamiformes; family Tinamidae; genus Rhynchotus; species Rhynchotus rufescens. The sequence goes on from JAVCKT010048764.1 coordinate 8,805, forward strand.
ATTCATACTTTTATGATTGGTTTGAGAATATAGTCTTTGGTATTTGTTTTTTTAAATCAAATTCTGACTTTTTAGGTTTTGAATTTTAACTTTTGCTGCAAGTGCTGCAAGCTCAATAGAATAAAAGAAGAAAGAAACTGTTAAGCTTATAATTGGCTACTAAGTGTTGCTGGCACTAGCATAGTGCTACTATCAAAGACTTATTAAGGAGACTCTCAATGTTAAAACAAAAGTTTAATTATTAAGGCATATAGAAAGTAGGACAGAAAAGAACACAAGGAACAAGGAAGATTTAAACATAGGACTGAGACATTTGAAATTAAATGGTTAGGTTAGTTCTTTAAGTACTCAGATTGGATAGCTTTTTTTTTTTTTTCTTTTTTTGTCAACAGATGCCCATTTACAGCATTCACTATATTGTATAAAAATTAATAAATTTTAAAATTAATTAAATGCATTTTAATATCATTTTATCTATATATTTAAAAAAACCTCTTGAGCATTTTAGTTTCTGTACACAGTACTTTTATAGGTACCTTTGTGAATCTTTATGTTCTGAAACACTGAGTGAAGCCTGGATTTTTGGATTTTACCAGCACAATGAACAATAGTGTATGTTGTTTCATTTTTTAATTATTTAAATTAATAAAATATTTTTTTTTTATAAAAAAATATAAAAAAAAAAAAAAAAAAAAAAAAAAAAAGATAAATACAAACGTTTTAATGCTTCCGGAAGTGTGGCATCTTTAAAACTCACTTTTACTAGATGAACAACTTTATTAACATTTGTTTACGACTAGGTTAATACAGTTATGTAGTTCCCAAAGCAGCTTGTTTATGATCAATCTTCAGTACAGAAAGAAATCATATACATCTACACCTTTCTGTAGATATATTTCTAGAAAGGTCACTCTATCCATGGATGAGTAATTAAATAATACGTTGATCCAATATGAGCACATATTGTACAAGTGGACACAAAACTAAACTAAAGAACAAAAGAAGTCACAAGTACTTCAAAACTGTTTTTCTTCTCAAACTCAATAAGACTTGAAACATTCTTTGTAAGACTCATCAGCTGTAAGTACTTCTGGAGTATCATGGAAGTGATGAGCTCTTTTAAAGAGTTACCAGCTATATATGATTTCTCAGTCTTAAGAACTATCCAAACAATAATAATACAAAATTGTGTAGTAAGTGTTCTGATGCTGTGTGTTCTCATTGTGATAAACTACTCACAGAAGGAAGCCTCTGAATCAGATACTTGCCATAAACTCATGTTAGTTTTGAGATGTGCTGCTTCTATTGTGTTCAGATCCCGCAGTTAAGGAGTCACACCTTTTAATGTCATCAAGATGGGGGCAGGCAGGCAAAAAATAGACACCAAAAATATTACGGTACTTTAAAAATGTATTTGATCATATCAGTGGACAGTTTCCATTGACAGTGGACAGTGGGTGATTATTAAATCCTGCTATGAAATCTTTTCTCAGGAAGTTCCTAAGCTTCTAATGGATGTTACCAAGCTTGGGATGGCATGAGAAAGATCCCACAGCATTTTATTCTTCTGTCTTTATCTCAGCAATTAGTGTTCCTCACTCTTAGAGGTACGTATGCCAAGAAGGGTCTTTTATCTCATATATTTCAATCACTTTTTATAGTAGCAAATAATGACTTCAGTCATTCTCTCCTTTTTCCAAAACTGGATAAATATATGCAGTCTGTTATCTCTAAATTCAGCTTAAATGTGGCTGCATACATGGCTACCATCACTAAACAGTAAATTTACAAGTAATTCCTTGTCCAATAAGAAATTGTTATGAAGTTAGCTGCTTCACTGATTTCTACATTTAATAAATACTCCTTTAAGTATTAATATTCAGGAATGGGCCTTCTGACTTTAGTATTTAGTATTAGCATATCATATAGTGCAAAGTGAAAAGGAGAATCAGAAGCTAGACTAGATGTGCTGCACTCTGGCAGCACATAAAGAAATAATTTTGCTCTGAAAACAGATTCTTTTGAAATTGTTCTTTGTGAATATCCAAGAAATGTTTGAGCATTTTCCTCTCACCTGCATCTATTAATGCTGAACATTTTACTGAGTAAGATGCAGTCAAGAGATGAGGGAACTCTGAGAAAGTAAAGGACAAAATGAAATTCCATTGTTTGGGATGTAGGTTTGTTGCAGACTGATGTCTGAAGGTTTGGAAAAACAGAGCACATCTCATAGTGGAACAGTAGAGATAGAGTAACTGCACACAAGCTTCATGACTTTGTCTTGTAATCATGTAATCTGCAACCACAGCATGCTGAAAATACGGCACAGTAAAGAGACACTGTTATTTGGACATTAAGCTTTTCCCCTGGCTCTAGAATGACACAAAATCTGCTCCTCTGAATGACAATCAAACATAAAATAGGACATTCTGGTGCATTACAGGAGACAGGAGAGGTCCATGCTTATGCAGCAGAATCAAGCCACTAGCTAGGTTGAGATCTATAGTGTGAAGCTGAATCCTATCCTCAGAGTCCTAACACTGGCATATTCAATGTTTTATTATTTTTGTAGGTTTCACCATTATCACCCTAATTCTGAATACGTAATTAAAACTGTTGATGCAGGCTGTATACTTACTTCTGTGATACTGAAGCATGTGTTATCCTAAATAGAGTATGCAGAATAGGAAAAGAAAGACTGAATTAATAATAGGGATGTGGAGCTTCAAGAGAGGGTCCAGCAGAGAGCAAGAGATGATTAAGGGAACGGAGCATCTATTGCATGAGGAGAGACTGAGTGAACTGTGCCTGTTTAGTGTGGAGAAGAGAAGGCTGAGAAAGGATCTGATTAATATGTGTAAGGACCTGAAGCGGGAATGTAGGGAGGAAGGGCCAAGCTCTACTCAGAGGTGGCCAGTAATAGGACAAAGGCTAATGGGCATAAGGTGAAACACAGGCAGTTCCATCTCCAGGTGAGGAGGAACTTCTTTACTGTGAGGGTGACAGAGCCCTGGACCAGGCTGCCCAGGGAGGTTGTGGAGTCTCCTTCTCTGGAGGTCTTCAAAACCCGCCTGAATGCCACCCTCTGCCACATGCTCTATGTGCCCCTGCTTGAGCAGGAAGGTTGGACTAGATGATCTCTAGAGGTCCCTTCCATTCTTAATCATTCTGTGATTCTATGAAGATATGATACTCACCAGAGCTGAGTATAGGGGCAGCATCCCCTCTCTTGACCTGCCAGCAACACTGCTCATCATGCAGGTCAGGATCCCATTGGCCTTCTTGGCCATGAGGGCACTGCTGACTCATGGTTAACTTGGTGTCAACCCCGACTCCCAGATCTCTCTCTGCAAAGCTGCCTTCCAGCAGGTCAAGCCCTAATCTGTACTGATATTAGAAAGGTGATTAGAACCTCTCTGTGTATTCCATTATTTTTAGGGGATATTTCAATGGCAATAAGTAATAATGGGTAAAATTCTAGAGCACTGCAATACACAGAAGCATTTGTAATTAACAAATGAAAACTTCTGCTTATGAAATCTTGCCCAGCCTTTGTATGGGAATTTTCAATCTATTATCAATAATATATAATAGATAGGAGTCCTATTTTCTGTTTCTTTTGGCATAGCAAGTGTCAGAAAAGGAGAGAGAATTGCCTATATTAATTTTAGTTTTACTCTGATCAAGATTACACTTCCATTATGAAAAACTACATTAATGACCGTAAATGTATGTATTGAATTAGAAGATTAATTTGAAGTGTATAAATTAGAACTATATCTTTCTATTTTTAAATGAGGCCATTTTTTATCTTCTCTACATATTTTTGTTTCCTAAGGAGAAAAAAAAAAATATATAGTCTGTAGTTATTACCTGAAGGCCAGAAAAGTCCAAGCTTAGTATTTTAGCTCCTTCAATGTTTCTTTCTTTCAAGTTTTCCCTTGCCTTCTCCAATTTCTGAAATATATGAAGTAGGGATTTAAAAAGCATATGTCTTGGGCTAAACTCTGTACTCTGCATGCTGAAGGTTTAACAAAATATTGAAAATTATAGATAGATTGCAGACTGACAGATAAAATGACCATCTGAATCTTGCTAGGCAGAGAGAGAATCTCTTTCTTTAAGATTCTCTATTAACAACATTTGCAAATCAGTTTATTATATTGGATCTGACCCAATACTGAATAAATTCTGTCAAAAAATTCATTGGACTTCATAAAATGTTTTATCTCATTCTATATATCTATATATATGACAAGAGGAATTACTGGAAGAAAAAAAATAAATAATACGAGTTCCACAAGCATCAGCCTATCTATATAGAAAAGGATATGAAAGCATCATTCATTGAAAAATAATATTTTGTAGGTAATATACAAGCATGCTAAAAACTTGTATTTAGAATAAGTCAGAGGTGAAATAGAACAGATTTTAAAATCCTTGAGTCTCAGTGACTCACAGTTATTTCAGCATGGACTTGTATTTTATTATCTTTATTTTCATTACGGGGTTAATTAACTGAATAAATTATAATGCACTGAGATTTTACTGAGTCATTCATTTTCCTTTAATAGCTTTGTGAAATCAGATATAATTACATTTCTGGTACCTTCCATGTTCCCTCAGCCCTTCTAAAATTTTAGTCATATTGAAGCAGAAGGGCCCTAGAGCACCTTTCAGAGCTACTTCTGAAATGTCTTTTCCAGCTTTCCAGGACATCATTTTAGGTCATATTCAGTGATGGGAAGTATTTCTTCCCCCACTTCATTTCTAGAGACATTCTAGTGTTATTATTATTATTATAATTTGAAAGACATACATAGTTCACTATAGAAAAGAAAGTTTATTATGATAGTTATCTAAGCCAGGCACTAACTTTATTTAATGAGTTTGTAAGATAAATCCAACTGTCACATGTTAATAATTACTTGTTAAATATATAAATATTTCAGGCAATTATTTAACAAGAATGTTAATAATACTTTTATATATACAATATTTAGTCATGCCGAGATTTGCTCACATGAGCATTCAATACTGGTGTCAGTGAGACTACTTACTAAGTATTTACTCATATTTAAGCCTTCAAAGGACTGAGTCTTTGGATCTTATATTGTCACATTGCAGAACCCTGATAAAGAGTTACTTACATAAGCAGTATAAGTGAAATCAGTAAGTATAAGCTCATGTGTAACCATTGTTAGTCAGACATTCATCATCTACTCCTTAACAAATTACAGCTTTCCTAGAATTACTTTGAACCTGGAAAATATTCAACTTAATAGACAACATATGTCTTTATCGTTACCTCAAAAGGGAATAGTGAGGGAAAAATACTTTTTTTTGCAGTCAGAAATGGTAATTTGTGTTTGAAACTGCTACACTGAAAAGCAACAATGAATAACATATATGTATGATTTTTACTGTTTTTATGGATATCACTTGGTATGTGGGCATTAGTATGTGTGCAGTTTAGATAAGTTATCTATTTTTCATGTATTTCATAACAGAAGGGCTTTCATTTGACACCTATTTTTGCTGGAGGGTGAAGCTGAGGGATGGAAAGGAGGAAGGATGGAAAACTGAATTTTGTACTTCTCCATGTTGTATTCCTTCAGAGAATAAAATTGCCAGCCCATTACACTGATGAAAGGTATCATGCCTCATTTCTTTTAAGTGTACATACATATTCATCCCTTTACAGTTGACAGGACTTAATCAAAAATTCTAACTGTGGGGAGAAGAGGAGGAGAAAGTTTCAGATCTGGGGATTCATCATAGCATTGGCGAGGCTCATACTCACCAGAGGGTTCTATCTCTGATGCCTCAGCTGATCCTGTAGTGATGTGGCTTGAAGTTGTATCAATTCACTCAAACAAAAATATTAAAAAAAAAAAGAATTGGGACAGAGTATTGATCCCAGTCCCAGTCTCAGGATTGAGCGATAACTGAATAAATTAAAATATGTCAAACACAAATGTTGTCAGACATCAGCATAATTTCCTGAGAAATGGCACTTTACCTGCTGTTCAACACCAAGGTACTGAAGAGTCAGGCTATATATATTACTTGTTTCAGTGTATGCATTGAGTAGATTACACTCAATTCAAAATTATCTAAGTATGCAATCCCACCAGGGCTCTAGGAGAAAAGAAAACAAAATAAACAAAACCACAAAAGATATAAGTAACAACTACATTGTTCCTATCTTCTAGCCAGATAGAAATAGGAAATTACTTTTTTTTTTTTTTGCAACTGCTAAATAGTCCTTCAAAAGAAAATTTGCATTAAGTTGCATGAAGAAAAGCCTCAGTGTTTTTAACCTGAAACACAAGTGTTTGCTTAGTTGCAGTAGTTTGCCATGTACTAGGGAAGATGCTTTTTCCATGCAGATTATTATTATCCTTTACTATTTTTTCAGCCTCCATTTTACTTGTTACCTCTGTGCTCTTTTCTGCCTGGTATTTTTATCATCTTGTTTCCCAGTCATCTAACCTGCATGCATTCCCCTGTCATATTCTTGTCTCCCCTGAGCTAAAAAAAAAAAAAAAATTCAAGTTAAACCTGAACTTTTGACCTCCGAAGGCTTGGATGGATACAAATGAAGTGTATGAGTTATTCAGTAGAGGCTTAAGGACTTGTAGCACATCCCAGGGTGGAAAGGCATGCACCACTGAGATACCTTTTTCTGATCCTGGACCAGTAACTCCACAACCTAACTCCTCCACAAATGTCAGAGCAACCGATAGATGCTTAGCAACCAGAGCTTGTGATATGACAAGAGATTTGACTGTAAACATCTTCCATAATCCTTACATTAGTTACAGAAGGACTACTCTAGAACTCTGCTGTGCCATTAAGATATTGCATTGGATAGCTATTAATAGTCTTACAGCCTTAGACTGTCTTCACAACTGTAAATGGATTTACAATCCATTAGTAAAGGCAAATGACGGGCCATTCTTCTCTACCAAGAATCAAAATGGTATATATTTATACATAATACTGGAAGCAGAAAAGTAGAAAAAGCGGAAAAATATTCTCCTTTACTTCACTGTATTAGTAACTTAAAGCAAAAATGTTACTGATACTATAGAAAAGTAGAGATTCAACTCAGACAACTGATCGATCGCATTAATTCTTTCTTCCACTATCATTACTGTGATAAGAATTTAAAGTTAAAATTAATGCAGAACAGAACACATACAAACAAGCAAGCTAGCAAACAGACAAACAAAAAACACCATACAGAAGCCCAATTAAGAAGTGTTTATTCCTTTGCAAAATATGTTATTGCTATAGCAAAAATAAAGGACATTTTAAAATTTTGATTTTAACAGAATTCAGATAGTAAAGATTTGAAAAAACATCTCCTGGACATCCTAACCCTCTATACCCCTACATTAAGGCTTCTGAGTATACTTAGAAGTTCCTCAGTCTTGGCAGGCATTCAGCTTATGTCCCTTGAAAGGCTTTCATTGTAATCATATTTGAAATAATATGATTATTCCAAATAATCATATTTGGAATAATATGATTAATTTAATAAACAATAAATTTGGCAACAATGACTCTATTTTTTTATATAATATTGTAGCACTTTTCCCTAAGATAATTTTTGCTTGTTTTTTGTTTGGGTTTTTTTTTTGACAGTCTCCAACTCTTTTTATAGTGTCTCATAAGTATTTCCATTTATGGAAATACATGCTATCTTGGCACTTATCTTAATATGGATGGTAAGGTGGGAATTTAGCTCCTGGATTCTAGATGATGCACTAGTTCTTGCTTGTTGCACAGTCCTTTGTCTACTAGTGTAGCAGTGGTAAGTGCCAACTGTCCTCACTCCTTTTCTCTCTTCTGCTGTCCAGAAATTTCATTTTAACCCCCTCAAACTGATAACAGCAAAAGTATATGTAATGAACTAGCTGCAAGATCTATATTAAAATCAGGAAACTCTTTCTAGATATACTAAAAAAAAAAAAAAAAAAAAAGGATAATATTTTCGTGATTATAGGCTGCTGAATATTTTATTCTAAAAACAGGACTTACTGTTTTAGTTGAAAACACACCAAGGTGCAATGTGGTCACGTTATCTTTTTATTCAGTAAGATATGCTTAAAAATTAAGGTTTGATCATGTTCACTGGTATTGTTCTTCTCTCTCTTTTTATT
>JAVCKT010048775.1:0-16975 GCA_032273925.1 Rhynchotus rufescens
TTGTGTATAAAATACAAAGCTTCAGTTAAAGTAGTTAAACTGCATTGTAAAATCTTTACAGTAAAACATCTAATTTGTGCTAAGGTCTTGCTGAATTTTGTGAATTGGCAGTTAGGTGAACAATTATAATCAAAAAAAAAAAAAGTATCCTTAGCTGCCATTGACTTGCTGCAGAATCTGCAGGAAAGAGATGAGTTCTTCACTCTTGCCTTATCACTTGACAGGGGTTTAAGGAAGTACTTATGTCTCTTTCGAAAGTGAGGGCAAAAAGGCCATCGAGCTTCTGTCATTCAGTAAAAAGTCATTAGTCTTACTGTATTGGTGAAATAATTATGTCTTTACAGAAAGAACTTAGAGGTGGCCAGATCTAACAACCTTTTTACGTCTCCTGGATGGTTGACAAAGCTTGTACAGGGCAGAATATAACTACTGAAGCTTCAGCTTCACAGCTGAAGATAGAAAGGGGCAATGAAGTGCTGCTGAAGGGAACAGCAACCGAAAAAGTGGCCATGCCAGGGTAGTCTGAGGTACCTAGGAATAGTTCCATGGCTTCTGTTACCAAAACTTGGAAGATTTGGTCCATGAAGAGCTTCTCAGGCACACCTCTGGCAAAGAATAATTTAATAAATTTATGCAACTTGTGTGGCAGTATTGAAACTGCTCAATAAAAACTGTGAATGGGTATGCTGTAATGCACAGCTGATTCTGATGGCACTCTTATGTGTTGCACCTGTTCTGAGGGTGATATGGATATTCATGCTGTGAAAGAAAGTACTTTCAATCACTCTTTAAACAGGAATTTTCCTTTTATCATCTTTTTTGAAGTGAATGCCATAAAAAGAAAAGACGGAATTATTAATTGTGTCTGTATATTTATGTCTCAAGCCAGATTGGTATCTCAGAATTGACACCTTAGTAATTAAACTCAGTCTTTAGTTATAACATTGTCTTCCAGGAAAACAGTGCCATCTCTGCAACTTTTTTTTGTTGTTGTTCAGAGATGTAATAGCCATGCAGCATTTATGTTTGTTTGAAAATTAACTTGTTTTGAAATCTGATGATGGGGTCTCCTGTAATGTTCTCAAGATGGAAGAGAGTAGCTCTCATCTTTGAAAATAGAACCTTGCTGGGGAGGAGTTGAGTTTTTATCAGAGAGAAAAAAAAAAAAAAAAGGCAGCTCAAGTGGGAAGGATCTGAAGGGATATTTTGATTGCAATGGTTGTTCTTGAATACAGATGTGTATTATAAGGATTTTGCTTAATGGATTTGGTAGGAGGATACCCCTATTCTGTGGCATTTGGAAAACTCAGATATGATTCTAGAGCAGGTTTGTGAATTGATTTATCTTTTTCTCCTTTGAAGAAGTGGGCATATGGTGTGTCTGAATCCATATAACGGAATATTTTTGCCTTTTTGCATGTATAGCCAATTACTTGAGGTTTCATCAGCAAGGAGTGGAAGTACATCTTGCTTAAGTACTTCCTTAAGGCTATTTTTACCAACAACATTGACCTTTGAGACTCTGTTAGCAGCATGCCGACCTTTGGTTAACTGTATGATATTTGCTGTTCTTTAAATTTACTTCTCAATGCCTATCTCGTTGCTGGATGTTTAAAAAAGAAATGCAAAAGGTAGAAAAAATTGTCTCCCAATTAGTTGCAGGTTCTTTCACTGCTAATGTGAGTGCTCCTTAAGCTGGTATATATTTCCCTAGGGTTGTGGGAGGTTTGGTTGTTTGCTTTTTCTTTTTTTCTTGCATTTAGCAAAACGGAGGGGAAAAAATGGGAGAATTCTGATGTGTGCTCTGGCACAGCCACATTTGTAGTTCTTCTAATTGTGGAACAAAGTCCACTCAGTGGAAATTTAATTAAAAAGTTGAGCAATATGGAGTAAATCATTTGTGCAGCATCTACTTCTCTCAAGAATCTCAGCAGCTCTTACTGTTTTAAGATTGTTCATTGTAATTCTGTAACTTAGTAGGAGAGTTCAAAGGCTTGTAAAACATGCAGCAAATACAAGTAACGTAAACTAAAACTCATTATCCTAACAACTTAATACTTAATTCTTGCAATATCCTTGTTCCTTCAATCCTTCTGTCTAATGATTGGGTTGAGGTTTTACTGTTCTTCCATATTAATATTCTAGAGGAGCATGACTGGGATATAAACTAGAACTCAGGAACATGGAAAGTTTGAATGCAGAGAAACTGAATCAGTTCTTTGCGTCAGTGTTTGCTCAGGGAAAACTGGACGAATGTTTTCTGTTAGTGATTGCTCTAGAAGAAAATGTAATTTCCCATGTGTAGGCCTGGTTGGGAAATATGTGGCAAGGGATTACTTGAAGATAAAAATGAATCTGGAAGTTACAGCAGAAATGGACAGAATGACCACTAAGATATCACCAGGACTAAGTGGGCATTACTAAAGAGTTGTGAAGGAATTTAAGAATAAAATAGCTGGGTTACTAACAGTGTATGCTGTGCAGTGTATGCTGTTACGTAGTCCTGGAAGGTTCAAATAAGATGCCAAAAACCAGTTTCTTTTGAGAGCTGGAGAACCACAGAAGGTTAATGTGTCATGTCTACCAGACAAGTTAGCAGAAACTTGAATAAATTTCCTTTAGTAAGTAAAGAAAGGTCTAACTTTATAGATTTCTTGGAATTACATGTAAGACAACAGAAAGCTGATCAAGTAGTTAATGGATTGTACATGGGTGAATAATTGACTATAAAACAGACAGGTAGTTGGAGAAAATGTATAATAATGATATCAAGTAGTTAGGGTTGTAAGGGCTGAATGGGAAGAATTGGGAAAAGTTTTTATGAGATTTAGTGACTCTGACAAAATAACAAAAAAATTTGTTCTTTACAAAAACATTCTTTCATTTTTCCAAATACAGATTTGGAAGAACTTCCCACTCTCTTTCATTGTGCAGCAAAACTTGGATTAAAGAACCTTACTGCTCTTCTGCTCAAGTGTCCCCAGGCCACTCAGGCTTGCAGCATAACCAACAAAGATGGAGACAGTCCAGCAGACATTGCTGAAAAGCATGGTCACAAGGAACTACAGAAATTAATCACAGATTTTTTGGTAAGCCCATACACTTTTTCATATGCTATCTATAACTGGGGCTTATGACACTGCTCTGGGATCCCATAATATCTGCTCTTGTAAAGCCTAATAATACAGGAATCCATCCATATGACGATTATCTTCTCTTTCTGTTTCAGGAAGATGAGTCAGAAGGGAATACAGACACTTTCTTTGTGTTATAGTGGAAATAGAATATGGTCTGTAGATATCTCTAGTAAGCCAGTAAAATCTAATAGAATTAACAAGACAATAAGCATGCTGCAGTAACAACTTATGCTTTTAATCTGTTTTAAGTTTTTATTACTTAACTGTAATATGATACATGATAATCCTTACCCCACAGGTTTCAAAACCTAGAGAACAAATCAGGTAAGTAATATATCAGAAGACTCGGGGTGGTAATACAGTCATAAAATAATTTATGTTGTGAATAATTGATAAATCTGTTGATCTTGTGTTTTTTTTTGGATTTTTTTTTTTTTTTTGCTGTTGGAGTCTGTATTAAAAAAAAAATCAAACCACTGAAAGGAGAAAATAGGAGTCATCTAGTCACCTCAATGTAATCATGGATAGAAATAATACCAAAGACATGATCTGAATATTTACAAAATAATAGGTGTGTGAATTTTGTAAGTGAGAGTTTTTAACATGAATAAGCAAAAGAATTTAAGACTATAGGTCATTTAAGAGAGAAAAAGATGCAGTAAAGAATGGAAAAAAATACCTGACTGGGGTTAGTTACTAAAATTCTAGTTCAAAGTCATAGGGATTGGCTAAGTTTTTTTCTTGATATGCCTTGAATGTAGTGTGAAGGCAAAACTGGAAAAGATTGAGGAAAAAAATACTATAGTCACACTACTGAACCATGAGGAAAGACATCAGCAATGTCTATTGGAAAAAAAAAAAAATGCAGTCCCTGAAGCCTAACAGTAAAGACCTCAATGTACTTCAGAGTTCTTGCTCTGAAGATGGAGTACAAAGCAGAGCTGTCCTACAAAGGTGATGCATTTACTCCTGTTTTGGATATTGTAGTTAATATCCAACTTAACCACAGAAAATGTGATACTCCTTATCACCTAGCATAAAGCTGCCCACAAAACTAGTTACAGGCTGTCTTTCTGAGTCAAAATTCTAATAATTTTATGTAAAGTAATTCCTGATTGCTCTAACAGTCTGACAGCCATCTCTGTACTGGTAGCTGTTTCACATTCAAGGTCAGACACCTTGGCTGCTGGAGTTGTACCAATCCCTTAGGAGAGGGGAACTGTATTCCCCAAAATCCCCACCTGTGGGGGATCCCTGACATGGCATTTTCATAAGGTGACATTCCCCAAGCAAGCGCTGAAGCTAAAAGATGAATAAAGCTAGGCAGAATGTGAAGAAATTGATACCTAGCTTAAATTTCAGATTTTTCCTCAAACAGTCATGTGACTTGGATTCAGCACTGATAAATTAACCATAGTTTCTATGATAAATTTATCATGAATAATGATAATGGTTAATTCCATAGGGCATTTATCTTTATGCTAATGCTGTAAAAACTCATCCTCTCTCCTTCAGTCATGTGTCTGTGTTGTACAGTTCCCACAGGACTAGAGGCTTCAGAAAATAAATGATTTTATTTTTATCCCTAGAACATTCAACTTCATCCTCTAATCTGGTATGTCTGTGTAGGAGCAGGCATAAGCACACCCAGTCAAGGCAGCCTACAAGTGATGTGCATCAAGCGAGTGCATTGCACTCTTAGTCTCTTTACATTTTGATAGACTTTGCTTAGTGACCAAAGTTTAGTATTTCTGAAGGTGCTATATTTCACTCTAGGATTGTAAAAATTCTTCCTAACAAAGTATAATCATCCTTTGATTAGCTATTGCTTTTTAGATTGGTTATAAACTTGTCTAAATGAAGTCTTGATGTAAAATTTTCAGTCCAAAACGTAGAAAATGATAAATCTGATTTTATACAATCTTATTTTTCACAGAAGTCACTTTTTTGATGTTGATGTGCAAGTGTCTGCAAACAGTTTACAAAATTGTTTTCATCTTCCTACAATTGCGTTCCTAAGTGTGAATACCTATACCAGCTATGAAGTAAAAACAACTTTATCAGCATTAGAGATAACATAAGAGTTTGGTTAGTACTACCCATTTTCAGCTGATTCAAATGGTTTGATTTACTATCCCACACAGCTAAAAACTATCACACTTCAAGTTTGCCAAATGTGTAATATATTAGGCTAGAAATATTAGCTGCAAAACCATAGAAGAAAAATGACTTTTGTCCCTAGTAATAATGCACTTAAGAAAAACACTGAGTGTACTTATGTAGTTGCTGAGCAGGTGAAAATAATATTTGGGTGGCTCAGAGCCATGCAGAACTTCGTTTAATCCTGTTCTGGGAACTTCCTAATACAGTTGCAATATTGAAATTGCTCATGATTACATGAGAAGTAGCTTTGTGCTTGGCTCTCTGTTTTTGAAATTATCTGTGTTTTACCATTCCTCTAAGGAATAACCCCAATATATTCATAGTAATTCATCACTTTATCTCAAAAGAGCAGCAAGACTCCAGAAAAATGAGTGTATTACAACCTCTTTTGATCAGGCCAATCTCTTTGCACACTGGATCATCTGTGTGCAGTGAGTTCCCTGTCGCTGATTAAAATGAGAATCTCTTTTCTGACTTAGACACTGCTAGTCTTTCTGTGGAGTGTTATGGACACAGAAGGCAGAGCTGGAGAGCTCTGTTGACATGCTAGGAGCTGATCTCCTCATTTGTGTCAAAACAAGGCACAAGGAAGATCACATTATGTGTATCATGCCTCGCTACATACAGCTCTGTGAATGGAGTGAGGAGGGAGGTGGAGACTCCACACTCTCTCTTGGCAACCTGTTCCAGTGCTCTGTCGCCTTTGCTGTGAAGCATTTTTCCTTAAGTTCCTGTGGAAGTTTTAATGCTTCGGTTTGTGGCCATTTTCTCTAGTTCTAGGGCTGGCCACCAATGAAAAGAGATTGGCCCCATCCTCCTTTCTTATGATCAACTTGTCATCCACCATGACACCCAGGTCTTTCTCTGCAGAACTACTTTCCAGAAGATCAATCCTGTAGTGGTGTCTGGGGTTATTCTTCTGCTGCAACACCCTGCACTTGCCCTTGTTGAACTTAATGATGTTTCTCATCACCCGGTTGTCCAGTCTGTCCAGGTCCCTCTGGATGGCAGTGAAGCCCTCTGGGTTCAGCTGCTACTCCCAGTCTCATAACATCAGCAAACTTGCTGAGGGGGCACTCTGCCCTTTCACCTAGGTCATTAATGGACTTTCATTCATTGATGGACTTGTATTTAGATGAAGTAATTCTTTGTTATCATTAAAAGAGGGCTATTGCTAAATGTTCTGTGATACTGCTCCTATATGGAGTCAAGTACTTAAAAATTTTCCATCATTGCTTTTAGTTTGAATTGGTTGAATCATGGATATGAATTTAAAACTAGTAAGTGCAATTCAGGGGGAATACTGGCAGGAATCCTTGACTCAGATTACCTGACCAGGTGAAATGATGAACCCTTCAGGTTTTGATCCACCTGTGGGCTCAAATTCCAGTAAAAGAGGCCCAGGTGCTTTGCTTTCTATTAACCACAGGCTCCAAGGGTGTATTCAGCCAGTTGCTACCCTATCTTGCTAGGTACCTGGTGCCTCGCTAAGTCGCAATATTTTTCCCAAACAGGTGGACATTTTTTCAGATATTTGGCTTTGAGCATGCTCTGTATTTGAAAGCTATTTTCAAGTTAGCTTGTTGTTGCTGCCAGTTTTTTATTTTATAAGCCTACACACAAGTTTAGCCTCCAGTAAATAATGATGTTACTTAAACATCCTCATTCAGCACAAGAAAGACTTCAAAAAATATGTGATAATTTCCAGGCATTAAGTGACTACTGAGGGGACTGCATACAATCTCTGACCTCACTGTTTAAATTTGGAGGTCATACTGATAGCCAGTTCAGGCATTTGTGCTTTGGTATGTGCCTAGTTGGTTGTTCCAGCACTTTAGGGTCCTAATTTCCCCCTTCCTTTACTAAGGGCTATGTTGTTGAATGGATTGAAGGCAGGAAGATTACTAGGTACCTCTTGTAGTATATGTTGCTATTTCTCTGAAAAATACAGTTCAGAGAGCACTTTGTTTAATGCACATAATTTCTGGCTGTTGGCTTTGGCCTTTAAAGCAGATTCCTAGGGGCGACAAATGTTGTTTAAATATAATAAGTGAAACAGTCATTTTATGTTGTTGCCACACAGTTGCGGGACAGCACGAATTCATTTTGATTTTTAAAATACCTTGTAACATTTCAGAATTGCTTGCCTAATATCTGCATCACAAACTACAAGTTAACTGAGCTTTTTTAACTCGCCCAAGACCTTTGCCCATACCTGTGATTGTATATTTCAG
Organism: Rhynchotus rufescens; assembly: GCA_032273925.1. Classification (NCBI taxonomy): domain Eukaryota; kingdom Metazoa; phylum Chordata; class Aves; order Tinamiformes; family Tinamidae; genus Rhynchotus; species Rhynchotus rufescens. Next base: position 7,535 of record JAVCKT010048775.1, read on the forward strand.
AACAATGGACTAATGGAAGAAAATTTCTTCCTCTGCCAGGGAGGCAAGAGCCTCCCTGGATTGCTTGTTTAATTTTTCCACATCTTCCTGCTTCAGGCACCTCTTCCACAGCTATTGAAAAAATAGTAGGCATTTTATTCTGTGTATATTGGCGTCATTGCTTATATAAGAGGAGTCTATTTCTTTGAGAGCCACATTTAATATTTTCTGCTTCTTTTAAGTTCCGCCCTGCAAAGTTTAAATTCTAGTGACTTTTAGTCCAACTTAGTGAGTTTGTCCTTGTTAGCAATTCCCTCAAAAGTAGAGATGTGAAAACATACTCATGCTCATAATCATCACTCAGAGCATGTTTTGTGTAAGACATTTATGTTTTAGTTCAAGTAGGGGGGAAAAAAGAACTTTCCTAAACGGCAAGTTGTATTTTTTGTAAGTCTTAGCCAACTTAAAAGTTGGGCAGCTACATAGATTGGCAAATGATTTGCGATTGTACACCTCTGCCTTTCATCTCTATCTTATTTTGAAGTGTGAATAGAGAGTGAAGTGCTACCTCTTGAACCAGAATGCATAATTTTTTCAAAAGTCTTGCGGAAGTAGGAAATAAAGCCTGTGTATTGTGGAACTTGAGGGTACTTTTCTCCTCAGAACTGCTTTATGCTCTGCTTCTGCATGTTTCTTATCGCAAAGAAATGCAAAAAGAAACGTCCTTAGCTGTGTAGTTACCAAGTCAAAATGACAACAGACCTTCAGGTGGCAGGAATCTCTTCAAGAAATATTTCTGTTTTGCGAAAGTGTTTCCTACAGGCTCACTGTGGAAGTATTCCTACATCTATGTTTAAGCTTGTGTTTCTATACAAGGCACTCTATGGAAGAGCTCCCCAGTGTGAAATTTTTATATCTGTAAATCTGGCTGTGATCTTTCTCAACCATTAATTTTCTGTTGAGTAAGGAACATGTGTAGGAAGATGAAATGATATATTATAAAACCTAAATGCAATAAATCTTATCGCTATCAATATTTACTTAATTACTTTAAATGCTACTGTAGTATTGCATTGGCCCATTGCTCTTCAGTTTCAAGTAGCTGGAAGAGTACAGAGGAGAGAAGGGTAATAGTCCATTTTCTAAAATTTGTGCTAAGTCAGTGTTAGCTCTCCATTTAAAATATCTAAGTGAAAATATATATAAAAAATATATAAAAAGATAAAATCCCGCAGAGGTTTTATTCCTTCTACAGTATTTTAATGCTCAGACTTTTCTGGTTCCATGAATCCAATGTTTCACAGAAAGTTATTAAATTGACAATGAATAAGTTGACTTTTTTGATGTTTTCTTGTGAATGAGTGGATAATCGCAAGCCTTTGATGAAATCAAAATCTTACCTTTTAGGGGGAGTTTGAGCTGAGGAGGCCTGTGAACCTCTGTCAGCTGACAGACAAATCTGAGCTGATGATTTAAATGAGGTGTTAGAACTTGGAGGAGTTTGTTCAATGATATCTCTCTTCTACCTTTACCCCTTTCCCATTCCCCAAAATTGTTTGTGAAGAGGGTTTCCATTAGCAGTGTTGGATGTCTTTTGTTTTGGATTTCGTTTGGGGAAATTATTTTTATTTTAGAGTCTAGCAAGGTTATATTCTCTTTTCACGTATTCTGAGAGACATGCTGGCTGTAATGACAGCTTGCAGGCACATATTGCCTTTAGGGGTCAGAAACATAACTTTTTTAGTAAAGTGTTTAGGGTAATGATTGAGCATGGAAGAGCTCAGTTTTAAGGGGGGGAAAAAAGGCTAGATTTTTCATTTGAAATAATCATAGATATTAAACTAAACATTTTTCTGTAATTCTATGTGGACCACTATGCAAGCTAGAACCTGGCACCTTAACTGTGATTAAATCTTCTGTTGTAAGTGTGCAACTGAGAAGTGGAAGGCAGTTGTTAGCAATTCAGTGTTTTAAATGTCTTTGCAGTTTTTAAGAGCACTTGATTTCTAGGAGACTTTTAGACAAAATGGTCATGAATTTGGAACAAGAAAATTGAAAAGGCTGCTATAATAATATCTGTAATCTTAACTGTATTTATGTTTGTAAAACCAAGGGATTTTCACAGGTCCTGCTGACTATTTTGTGACAGGGAAATATCAGCAAAGATGCTTTGTAAGAGAGATTGTTCTGTTCTCTCGGTAGCGTTTAGACTAGAAAGAATCATCTGAATCATCGCTAGCTTCTGCACTGCTTTCAGTGTGTTTAAAAAATGCATGGCTAGGCTTGAAAAAATCTAAATAAAATGTTTTGCATAAATGAGAGAAAATTGGCCTCATTACCTTGTTGTATGATTGATGCCGTTGTATAAATCTATGACATGCCTGCATTTGGACCATTTGTCTTTAAAGAAGCTTGGAAATAAATGTGATAAATTGGTTAGGTAGATAAATACTCTGTATTAGCCTAAAGAGGTGTTAGAAGCAATATGGTCAAGATAAGATGGAGTCTTGCTTACAGTCTCCTCTGATGGGGCCAGAGGCAGTGAAAGTGAAATGTACCAAGTCTCACATAAATTGCAGTTCCGTGTAGGATGTAATTTTTTTGTTCAGCTGGTTAAGGTACCATTGAAGGCAGAAGTATAAGAAAGATTCAACAGTTTCATATGTTTTGAGAGCTCCTTGTCGTTGTATGCATTGTGAGTTTTGGGGTTTTTTTGTTTGTTTCTGATCACAATAGCATGAATCCGGTAGCCTAGGAACAAAGCCTTTGCAAGAGTTTAAGGAGAAAATTTCCTAAAGGGAAACTATTCCATAGCTGTCCACCAGAACAGTTCCTTGGGGACTTCCAGCAGCTTTCCTGTGGTGACTGTTCCAGTGACTCTCTGTTGTTAAGTGCAGGATGGCTTTTATTTCTGCTTCCTCAAATACAGTCATCTCAGGAGCCCCAAAGAAAAAGTGAAATGATCTAAAATTACCTGCTAGTTCCAAGTTTGCTGCACAAGCCCCAAAGCATGCAGCAATGGGCGGACCAGTGGAGTCTCACATCTGTCAGATGAAAGTTCGAAAGTGTATGAGTGAGTACCAAAAAGCAGGTTTACTGTGTCAGTGTGACACTCAATGAGGAACTTGTCTAGAGTGTGCTGTTTGGCTGCCTCCCAGGGATTTGGGAAGAAAGCAAACAATTACAACAAATCTTAAAGTTGTTGAGTACAAAACAAACCAAAAAAAACCAAAAACCTCCCTGTCTCTTCATTGCCTTTCTTCAGCCACTCCAGGGGTTGGAGGATGCAAGATTGTAATAAGGAGAATTTCACTCTAATGGAGGAAAATGAGGAGAAATTAGGAAAGGAAAGGCATTGTTCAAGTTACAGTGGCAAATACAGTCTCTGAGTCCAAGATGCACACTTTTTGAGTGACATTGTGAGATATGAAGGCAATTTTTTGATCCCAGAACTCTAATGAAAAATAGAAGCAAGAATTAACAAGTGAAGTTGGGTAAAAGATTTGCCATATTCTTAGCAGTCTGAAGATTCAAAGCTCTGCATAGCTCTAATGGTGAGCTACCAGACTTCCCTGCAGTTGTAATTTATGGTTTAATTAGGAAAATTGTCTTTAGGCTCTGTATCAATAGAATGACCATTAGAGAAAGACATTTCTCAAAGCTACCAAGCCCATTATATGCAACTGCTTTAAAAAAATCCATTTCTGCCCTGCACAATGTTAGTTCTGTTTAACAGAGCCAAGCAGATTTTCCATTTATAATTCTGTCTGAGGCCCCTGCACAGAAGGCACACTCATTCTTTGTTTTGCCTTCTTTACTTATGCACCCATATATTGTTTTACAATATATGAATCAGTATTTAATTGCCAAGACTCTAGAGTACTTAGCAATAATCATTTGCTTTTCTTAGATTTGGTGCAACCTAAGAAAGGGTTTGGAAATTCTGCATATTCGAAAGAGTATGAAGTACTTGACATATATGTTCACTCGGAGAAAGAAAGCCAATATGTTAATAGATTGCTTTCTAATGCATGTTTAATATCCTTTGCAATCATTACATTCTGAACTGTATGCTGTAGACAAGGGCAGCCTTCCTCGATTACATGAGCTGTGTGCCAGAAGCTTGATGTGGCTGGCAGCAACAAGGTACATCTGTTAAAGGGTTGAGACTTCTTCTCAGGCAGCAGAAGTTAATGCTTCTGTACAGCTCTTACTGTAAATGCAGGATGGCTTGTGGGACACAACTGAATCTTAGCACTGTCTGATGATGCCAGTCTTAAAAGCCATATTTGGTTGGATTTTACTCTTACTCCTGAGGTGGCTGGTTATTTAGCTGCTTCTGTACAGTCATAGATGTGATCTGGGAGACATCTGTGAATTACTGGAGAACTGCTCAAGAGCTGCAGTTGGCCACCTGTGGTCTTCTGAATTCCAACTGAATGCATCTGCTGTTAACAAATATCACTTTCAGAAAGTTAGGGGAATATATGTAGGCATAAAATCTGCTGCTATATGGAGGAGACTAGCGTATTCCTTTTATGTTGTCTAGAAAAACACAGAAGTCAGTATTGCACCAGACCTGGAAGTAATACAGTTCTGAACGAATTTCTGAACTGCAACACTTAGTCAAAACTACAAGGATCATTTTTTAATGAATTATATTTTTTTAAGCATGGTGTGCGAGTGGATAGCAGCAGGTATTGCTGAATATAAAGGGGTCAAAGTATGGAACAAAAATTTCCATGGTGACTGTCTATGAGTCCAGGGAGCTTTTGAAATTAATTAGTTTTGTGTTGTGAAGAAAGAGGTTGAAGGGGGCAAAACTGAGTACTGGTTTAGAGATCTGCAGGAAATTCTAACCAGCATATCCTAGGGATACGTGTTGTCATTAACAACATAATACCTGTATATAGCTAATGCATATAACTATATATAACTGTGTGAAGAAGTGATTTAAATAAAAGTGATTTCTTTCCCCCTGCTTTGGAAAAATTCAAGATACAAGCATGAAATAGCCATATCCAGAGCAAAATAGAAAGGGCCTCTGGAAAATCCAGAAAAAGATCCTTTATGAATTTTAAAAGTAAGTGTGATAGAAGATTCTTGTTAGCAAGAACCATTTCCCTCTTGTTTCCAAGATTATTAATTAAATGTACTTATATAATGCAGAAAGGAAGATGATATATATTATTTTGTAGTAAAATGGCAAAGAAGCAAGTGTGTATATACAGTATTTTGGACTGCATTGTGTTATGCTGTGGCTAATGAAATATGATGTATTAAGTTAGAACTTGGATGCTCCAAGAAGCAGGCTGCTGTTGGATGCTTAGCTCTGAATCATTTCTGAAGAAAAAACAGTGCCTGGTGCCAGCAGCAAAATGCGGCACATTGTTCAGCTAAGCACTACTTAGCTAAAAGTAGTTTAAAAGACCTATTAGAGTTGAAATTCTCCAGAAATGTGGCAAACATTTGGAGAAGATTTAAACAGTGATTCACTCCGCATCTGCAAGCGATGGATGCCAGCAGAAAGAGGAATTAGATGGTGGAAGTACATGACCAGAGGCTTTAAGCAACTTTGGGAAAATACAGGGCTACTGGGCTATTGTTAAAAAGATCCATTCCACAGAGCTGAAATAACTTAACCAGGAGGTTAATGAGCAAAGCAATGCCTTCCGTTAGAGCTGAAATTTTTTACCAACTAACCTACCCTGAAAGAAGGAGGAAGAAAGAATTTGGAATGAGAAAAGATACAGGGGTTTGTACTTATTTGGAATTGAGAATTTGTTCTTATGGATATTTCTAATCTGGCTGTTTCAACCACCAGCTGAAGAATACTAGCAAGTGAGAATAACATTGGGCAAGGTATGTTACTCCAAGCAGAGATGGGAAAGCTAAAGACGAGTATTAAAGTGGCTGGAGTTCTGAGACATTCAGCATCATTCAGTGTGACATCATACTCTTACAGCATATGTTCAAAATGTGTCACTTGTGGCCTTAAGTAACATTGACAGTGACACAAATTTCTATACCAAAATTTGAGCCCGACATAGCGGGATTCCAAGAATTTTAAAAGATTAATTCCTTAAAAAAAGTGTAAATTAGATCATAAGCCACCTTATTAGTATTGCCTAAAGACATCTGGCAAATCAGAATGCAGAGGGTTGGAGTGAGGACTCAGGGGAAGGCTTGCTGCAGCAGTGCAGCCTGAATGCAGCACACAGCAATCTGTTGGTTGTACAAGATCTGGAAGTAATAGAGTTACCAGTGGGAAAAAAGATTGTACAAAAAAATGAAGGTTGCATATTTCTGAAACTCACAAGTATTACTGTAATGAGATTTTTTTCTACTAGATAGTTGGAGTTTACTCTTTCTCAGTTTTAGTGGGATGAGAGTGGAAACTTCTAAATTGATATGAGCAAATACATTAAAAGTGATCCAAAATATAAAAGGATATAGAAGCCTTTAAGAAAAGTAAAATCGGAGGGAGGAAGGAAAGTATTTTATATAGCTATTTTATATCTGCATTAAATAAACCATATGATTGGAGACATTGGAGCTAATACTTATCAAATGACAAAAGGATAGCCCAAGTGAGAGCTCCATTTTTGATTGCATATGGAGAATTGCCTCCTTAGAGAAAAGCAGACATAGATTTGTTTACATTGTTATGACAGGGAGAATTATGTATTCCAAATTATGTTCGTTTCCCTAAGAAAACTTTGAAAGATCTTTCAATATCCTTCAAAGAAAATCTAAATCTAAAGCAACAGCTATAGCTAACAAGCCAGTAAAATCATACTTGGATCCATGTTAAATCCTGAAACTTAGGAGAACGATGCTAATAAATCATGGCCTGTGCTCTTGGAGGTAGCGGGCAGTTGCTCTGTGTGCAGAATAAGAGCAATATGAGCAGTCAGAATTTAGAAATGCTAAGAGAGTCATTGCCTCTGATCCACTGAGCTCATCCTCCACATCAGCATAAAGAAGAGGAATAGAGACAAATGTTTCGGGTTTTTTTGCATGTTATTCCACATTTTAGTTAAATGTAGGTAGAGAGATGATGTCAGAGTAGCAGCTTTGAAGCAGTATTGTTTGTTTATTCATAAGCAATGCACCTAAGGAATTTTAGCCCTCATGATATTTGGAAGTCTGTGAGTCTAGATGTGAGCTCAAACACTACTGAGCTCTGAAAGAGGCCAGAGCCGTGTATATGCCACGTGCCTAAACCAAGAACAAGTCACATTCAATCTGTGGTTTTGATCCATTTCAAATTATGATCATGTTTTTTTCATTATGGTACTGCTTAAGGATGAGGTGCGATTTCATTATAAGCACAAGAGTTTAGGAGATTTTAACATCATAAATAAGGCACTCTTTCTTCATTGTTTTGTTTTGTTTTTTGGTACAAGTTTGTATCCTTTTGGCTTAGTGAGTGGGTGATTTTGTCCCAGGGAACTAAGTAGCTAAAGAATCGAGCCTAGTTGAGTACAAATTTATGAAGAGAATTTTGTACTCTAGTTAAAAAAAATCTTCAAAAAATTACATTGAGGAATTTATTCCAGTGCCCATATATAATAAATGGGGCTTTTAAATGTATCAGTGCTCCGTAGAAGTTAGTCATGAGAAGCATGCTAAGATTAGAAATCAAGCACTTAGTGTTAACCTAGAATCAGAGATGCATCACTAATTATGGCACAGTTTGCCAGGTTTAATATTTTGAAGTATTGGCATAATTATTCATAAAAGAGATTTTTATCCTTTGTCATTCATTTATTTCTGATATAGTTAAGGTCCCAGAAGGTATCTAATATTCAGATCTTGCAGCTTGATTGATCAGATTTGACTTGGAATATATTGCAGTAAATGCAGTGCAATAAATTTCAGTTATAATGCTTTGAGAGCTTGTAGTCTTTGACGTGTATGATTTACTGTAAATGCTTTACATTAAAGCTGCCTTAAGCCTTGAAACCATGTTGTTCTTGAATGCAAATAATGCCTTTAGCACTTGTAATTTTAATGTATGTTAAATCTGACTTTCGCAGTCTGTTACTGTTTTTCACCTTTACAGGAAAGGCTCTGGTATGACAGTATGAAACCAGAATTGTTGAGGTTGTTGTAAAAGGAGTAAGTTCTAAGACAGAGAACTTGCAAGAATCTGATAATCAGTCTTTTTCTTTTTTTTAATCTATCAATGTTTTGAAGTTCTAGATGTTGCCTTTGAAATGTGACCAATCCTTCAACTAAAGTAGGTGAAAATACATGACTTTTAATACATGAACCTCTCTTATGTATAAAGATCTCAGTGGCTCTAAGGTTTGTGATCCCCATAGCTCCTTTACTCATAACGTAAGTTTAGAAAGACTTGTCTAAATTTTCAGACCAAGTAACAAGTGCTGTTTATGCAATCTTTTTGCAATTGTTTATGTGTAAATTGCAAGTATTGTTAGAGGCTCTTCCATGAAATGACAATACATGAGACTTCCATTAGTATATATGAATGAACATTTTTGCCAGAGATGCTTTCACTTTTTTAGGCTAGTAAAATTATGGTGCTGATATAATATACTTGGGTATTAGTTATTCATGACATGTAAATAAGTTAAGGTGTAATGATATGCTAGTCTAGTATTAATTTTCTCTGAGGCTCTGGCCAGTGATGTTGCTGTATAGCCTTACATTTCTGTTCTGTGTAGAGAAATCTTTCATTTATTTACATTAGAAGCATTTTGTGTGTGCGTATTTTAAAGTATGAGTTTCCAACCTCTCTCTTCACTGTTGTTGCTCCATTTGTTGCCATAAGTGGAGTTCAGAATACACACAGGTGATGATGCCTGAGGGATCTACTCCTGAAATAGCTTTTAGGTTTAGAGAAAAAGTCAACAAGTCTGCCCTTTTGAAATTACAGGTTACATACCTAATATTACTTATGCTGCTTATCATCATTTAAAAAAAAAAAAAAAGAAAAGAAAATGATTGGAGCGAAGGTTCGAGCATATCTTTGTCTGTTATTTTGGGTGAGAGCAAGCCACAGTGAGATGATACACAGGAAGGAATAGCTGAGTTTTGGTTTGTCTTCCATGCCTGGAGGAATATGAGACAGTTTTTTGATTTTTAGATCAGAAACACGGACTTGGTAGCTTTTCAAACACAGGACGCTTGACCCAGGCTGTTACACACTTGGAAGGTAAAGCAAATTAGAGCATTATTTCTAGAGAAGAGAAGGAATTTGTCTGTGCGATGCATGCCTTAATCCTTCTTCGGTGCAAAGAAAAGCAGATCATGCTGTGGAAAATAATGCAATTGTTCAGAATAGCAAGGAAAGAAGAGTAGGATCCTGAGGTTAATAGTGGTGATCACAGGACAATAATCACATTTTCTTGGCAATTCTTATGCCAGTGTGGGAGTTGTTAAATATCTTGTAAGTATTTGCATTCTTCAAACAGATGTGTCCCTGAGCAAGTC
>JAVCKT010048899.1:0-16965 GCA_032273925.1 Rhynchotus rufescens
TGCATGAGCAGGGGGGTTGGACTAGATGACCTCTGAGGTCCCTTCCAACCTTAAGCATTCTATGATTCTATGATTCTCTGCTTTACATTTTGATCTTGATCTCTTCCAAATATGATGTGAATGAACACATGGCCAGTTAGGATGTTAGAGCGCACTTCAATATTGATCTCATCAGATGGCTGAATTTTCTTCTTGGACTCATTATTTCTTTCTTCAGGTCATCAAAAGCCCCTTCTTTAGGCTAAACTGTACTTAACCCCCAAATTGCACAAATAATTCTTTTCTTAGGTGGCCTAGTAATTCCAAAATTATGCACCAGCAGGATAATGGGCTCAGGCACTGTGAATTGACTAATGACAGTGGCTAGACACTAAGCTAATCTCCACATCGTAGCACACATTTGCAGCCATAAAGTCCTTTTCTCTCCATGACAGATGACGTGATTCCACATGGCTCACTCCACAATGTCCTGAAATGACACTGCTGAGCCATTTGTGAGCAACACGAAGTATGATTTTGTCTAAGCGACTGATAATAAAAATCTAACGTTATTTCATGACAACAGCAGTCTCACTCCACATGAAAACAGTTTTCTACAACAGAAATAAAAGTAAATGAGATGATGACTACTAATGGGGAAAAAGCACAACTCAACAATTCAAATGATTCTATCAATAAAAATGTTATTGTTGAAACAATAAACAAGCAGCTACACAATATTACAACTATTGATTAGCTTCATGTTATCATTAAGACTAAGCACTTTCTCCTGTTCGTTTGCGTACAAAAAAAAACTTGTATTTGTACAGCATATTTATCAGTCTTTAACTTTGTTTTCTCAAATAACATCCAGCTTTTGATTATTTCCTCCCTAATATTAAATCCTTTAGCTTAGACTTGCCAAGAGGACAATCGTTTTGCCTGGCACTGTGCAGGATTTGTACAGGCAGGAATTCACTCCTGTGCGTCCTCTCCACAGCGATCATTAAACCTGTCGTATATCAAATGTTAGCAACATGCATTTCTTTCTTGCCAGGAATTCAATTCTCTTGTTAGCCATCACACAAATATAATCCTGCCAGCAACCAGGCATCCATTTGAGTTTTCCTTAAATTATATTTATATAACTGTACCTCGAATTTACTCTTTGTCAGAAATACATGTCTATGTTTGCCCTGAGAAAATACTGATTATATGAAGGAAGTTTCTCTTAGTTCTGTTCTTCTAGTGTTTTTGGAGACTCTCATCCAGAGTTAATAATATTAAGATAAAAAATGTATCTCCTATGTACCATTTCCAGAATATAACACAATGAACCTCAAGTATAAAACATATGTTCTTGTTCTGTGCTATACACTGAACTTGTGGTTTGCTTCAGTTTCTTATCTGTGGAACTGGAGGAAGAAGTCAGTGGTATCTATGGCTTAATCTTTCCTACATACCCATTTCATTTTATTTGTCCTAAAGGAAAAATAAGCACAGCAAAAGAAAAAAATATTGTTCCATTCCAAAAGAAGAATTTACAACATGATTTCATACTAAGTAATGGGCATATTATGTTCAAGTATACCACAAAAAACATGACTTTCAAAGGAAAGTTACAGGTATTTTTGCAGTGAAATGACTTTTCATTTTTTTAAACAGTAGCAAATGTTCAGCTATGCAATGTGCATGCAAGTATACAACTATTAGAAGGTCAAAGTTTGATAAATTGAGTAATCTCAGAGAACACAACTTCAGGAAAAATGTACAAACTGAATTGCCAATAAGGAAAGCTGCAGTCTTATAGATCATGGATGACTATGACCAAGGATGGTTGTTAAAATGGCAGTAGGGCCTTGCTCCATAGAAAACACTAAAGCAGACAGTGCAAATGATAATGACAAATTATACAGCTACTATTCTCTAATAACAAAAAACTAGTAACATACTTGACTTAGATGGAAAAAAACTACTTTTTAGAAGACTGATGCTACAGATTAAAGTGTCAAATGACTTGATATCTTTCACTTAACTATTCTTGGAAGAAAAAAATGCTTTTAAAGAATGCTACAGTTCTATCAGTACTATACTTGATAATTTTATGCATGCTATACAATGTTATACTTGATTTTATAAAATCAAGAGACAATGTAACAGTTTGAAAGAACTTAACCACACCATGAATGAGCTGGGAATGCATTGTATAATAACCACCACTAATAAAAAACATCCTAACACATTATTTATTAAGATGCACAGAAAACAGAAAATAAATATTTTTGTGCTTTTTGTTTCCCTAGTAGTTTGTGAAAAGCTCTAGCCACCATTGAAACCATTCATATAGCTTCCATGAAGAGAGCTCCTGAGGGCTCTCAGTGAGTAGTAATAACTCCTTCTGTCAAAATCCCTGTAGAAATGTATTTGGTTTTGTCTTCAAACCTCCTCTTCCTTCCATATATTTTTTACATCCTGAAATTTATTATTATTCATTTTTATTATTGTTGAAGGTTTGCAAGAACAAAACAGTGAAATCAAAAGACTTGTGTTGACACACAAGTTGCACTCTGTCACGCAGGCAACAACGTAATTGTTATCGTTACGCAACTAACACTAGTCATTCTAGTACGATGAAGAACTAGTCATTCTAAATGCAATGTCTGCTATTCTGACAGGTAAGTGTTACACTACATTATAAAGACACTCAGAGCCCTCCCATAAAGGTGTCTATGTGATTTTCCATTTTCTGGGTGCTTTCTTTTGACTAAATTTGAATTTGTTCCTACTACAAACACCAGAACAGTAAATGGAGACAATACAGCACAGCTTTGTCCATCTTCCATAAAGAAAAAAGAAAAAGAAGGGAGAAGGGAGAAGGATAGTATACTGCATATAACCTAAGCCTCAGGATTCACTTCAGTCTTCTGAAAAAAATATGGAAAAAAATCAAGAGGCAATATTTCCTGCTTAAAAAACAAAACAATGCAAAACCACAAACAAAAACAAGAGAATATGCTTATCTTCTGCAGCTTTGGGGTATCCAATAAAGATATAAAGTGTTCTGATGGACATAATCTTCATATATTTACACCTTCATTCATATCTGAGTTTTTGAGTTCTTTCTTCTCTCCTTTGGTTTATGAAGAGGGTTGGTGAGAAAATTTACATTCTCTAAATTCTTTCCTGTAATTATTTTCTGAAGCTTCTGATTATCACTGGAATCCTTGTATGTGTATAAACTTCCAAGATAAAGAGGAAAAGCAAGATGCCATTTAAAGATTTTTACTTTGATGAATACAGTTGCTAAACAATTCACTAGCTTTGTGAATATCAATAAAAAAAGACAAGGTTCAAATATTATGAGATTATGGTAAATAATTTGGAGAGCACAGCAAAGAGACATGAATTTCTGTGGAGATTCTAGGAAGTATCAGAAGGCTTTTTGGTTGGTTTCCATTTGGAAATGGTCATAAACTGTAAGTGAAAAGGATATATGATTGGTCAATTCTGATTATACCATTTAAACATCAAGCTTATAAAAATGCTGAAAATTTTTAAAATAATCTATATTTGTATATACTAGGAATGTTAAAAAATGCAGAATCCAGAACTCTCTGGTTATAACTCAACTGCAATTTTTTTTCATTTTTGCCAGAAAGCTGCCAGTTGAATTTCATGAAAGGAAAAAAATGTTGTACTATTGAATTGTGAAGATTCTATTTTTAGAAATGTAATTACAGGTTCCTTAAACATGCACAGAACGTACTGAGCCAAAGGCTGTTATCAGAGTGTTTTAGAAAATCCTGTGACTAAGGACACATAATAACGAAGGAACTCAAAGACATATCCATTTAAAAGTAGCAACAGAATAAATCCCAAATTTATCTGTTTAAAAAGCTCAAGTTGCTCTTAGCTGGACTTGCTCTGCATTTATAGCATTTTATCTGAATCCAGCATTATTGTAATACAGTGTAGTTTGGGGCTCTATTTGCTTTTAACTTCACTGCCTTTTTCCTCTTGTGAAGAGCTACCTCATATTATTCGTACTTCATCTAAATCTGAACCAACCATCACTTCTCAAAATTATATAGAATCTTCCTGTAATTATCAAGAAGTCACCATTTTCTGCCTCTGTGAAAGAACTGAGCAGAAATTACTATTGGTGCCAATTTCCTTGAGATGATTATAAATCTTTATAGGTGGTATCTTTTATAGAATTTCAAAAAATATAATAAATCTTTCTTACATGCTAATAAATAATAATTGAAGTTAAGTTTAAATTTGCTCAGTGGAGAAGGAATATACAGTAGAGACATTCTATTCATGAAATCACTGAGTGGTTGGGGTTGGAAGTTTGGAAATCATCTAATCCTATACCCCTCACCTAGGACAGGATGTCTAGGACTATGAGCAGATAGATTTTGAATCTTTCCAAGGCTGGAGGGTCCACAAGCTCTCTGGGCAACTTGTTCTATTGTTTTAGGTCATCTGCATACTAAAAAAAATATATATATATATATATATTTATATATATATAAATGGGGAGAGACAGACAGACAGAAATTCCTATGTTTCAAATTTTGCTCATTGCCTCTTGTCTGTTACTGGGCACCACTAAGAATGGTCTCCCGCTGTCTTCTTTACCTCTTACATGGATAAGACATGGATGAGACTCTCTGCTGACTGTTCTCTGGGCCAGACTGTTCCAGATCTCTTAGCCTTTCCTCATGAGAGAGATGATCCAGTCCCTTAATCATTTTAGCAGCTCTTTGCTGGATTTGCTCTAGTTTGTCCTTGCCTCTCATCTATTGTTGCTTGCAGCGTTAGACACAGCACTCCAGGTGTGACCTCACCAAGGCTGACAATTTCTTCTCACTTAGTAGCAAGAGCAGTAAGATGGAACATGCAAATACAACCAGCTTTTTGAGTAGAGCAAATGATGCAAAACATTTCCAAACACTTCCTATATACCAAGTAAAGATATATTAAACTGCACTATGTTGATTTATAGAACAACTAAAGAATAAAGTACATTGCATTCATTGGTGCATAAATGGTGCACAACAGAGCTGGTAACAACTTCAGCATATTGTAGCCCATCAAAAAAAAAAAAAAAAAAAATCAATCTAGTTTGCTATTCAGTTTGCTGTGGAACTCAAAGCTGTGATGCTATTACATCTTAGGTCTATAGGGACTGAGGGACCTAAAGCAATTGATCTGCGTAGCACTGTAGAGCTTAGTGCTGACATAACTGACATAACTTATCTGAAACCTGATTGAGCACCTCTGGCTGCTGTGAAAGCATGTCCTATGTTTCTGCTCACATCAGGTCTGTCAGTTACCTTACAGTTATCTCTACAGTTATCCAGATATGAAAAATATATTTAGCTTCTTGTGGAAAACTGAATAGCTTTCCCACAACTGTGTATATTTGAGCTGTGTTTAATTAATATCTACTTTTAATACCATTGCAATTCAGATGCAGTCATGAAAAAAAGCAATGTGAGCTTCTAATGGAATAATTTAGACACATGTATTTGCTGACTATTGACGGCTCTGCAATAAAGTTATTAATTTGAAGGTCTCTAACTTTATCTGACAATATATCAGGTTTCAACTGCTAATAATTCAAGACTGTAATTGACTTTTCTCTGCCACACAAATCTGTAGGACTACTTCAAAGTGCTTCAGCTAGATGATAAAGCTCAAGAATGAGAAAGCTTTTCGCATCTAATAAGTTCTCAAAAGCTCATAAGGTTTATCTAAAGGCTCCTAGAAAATTCAAGCTCATTTTTTGCGGAAATGATTTTTCATTTGCACTCCCCAAGGTCAGTAAAACTTTTCCTTCAGAAGGCGAGTGCATAGTGCAAGTGTAATACTCTGAGTAACTTCCAATGATGTCCATGTGCTCCACATGCAAAGCACAATTCAAAGTGACATGAAATACTTCATTACACATGAATTTAACTAAAATATGACAATTATGATTATGAAAATGAAGATACGAATCTGATATATGAGGGTGAAGGCATGAGTGTGTGAGCATTTAAAGTGGCACCTATGGCTGTACACTGCTCCCAGGACAAAAAAACCCTGCCACCTCAAATTCATGGCTCCCAAATAAGCTAAAATAGATATACAAAACTACATTCTTCAATTTACTTTTATGTAATATTAATATTTCCAAATTTATCTTTAATATCTTCAGTCAATGAAAATAATCAACATTAATGAACTTTCTTAAAAAACTGAAGGAAGCAATTTCTCTACTTCTCAGACAAGGAATCAGGAAATTTTTACACTTAATAAATTATAATGATTTGCCTATTTACAAATAGGTCTACAGAAATTGAAGAATAAAAACAATATGATCCTCAAAGAGTGAGACTTAAGAGTTTGAAACTTCAATAGTTTCAAATCTAATTAAAGGATTAAAGGTGTTAGAGGATATCAAATGTCTTTATTAGGGGTCCAAAATTATCTCTGTATGGGTCTATATCAGAATCACTCTAACATAAATGCTGAAGTTTTAGTAGCATTTGCATAACATGACCTTTCTGAACCATTGAATTATCACCTTATTTTTGACTAGCCACTCCAATAGAGAAATTAGATCTTTCCCACTTTTTATTACCTTTTTATTCTTAGTACTGCTTAATAAGCTTTACAAAGAAAAAATATGTAATAGAGTTTTAGCACGTTTTTAATCCCAATTTTTTTTTGGTAAGAGGAATGCATACATCCCTATCTTCTCCTTTCCTTTTATCAAAGTATAAATGTTTCATTTTCATTAAAGAAAAAAATCCAGTTCTCCTCTGATATCTTTTTAAGAAACTATTTGGTTTAAAAGCATAGTTAAAAGAATTACTGAACTGGCAGCAGGGTGTTTCTTTTTATACACCTAAAAACAAACAAACAAACAAACAAAAACCCAAACAAGAAAAATCCCTTGCTTTTCATAATATGCACACAGAAGAACAGTCAGATGCCCACATACCATTACCTCTTTACTTTTGTATTTACCTATAATCTTGCCTTAGATTCTCATGTAGCATTATGGACTACCATATCTCATACAGAGATTTTACAAAGTCCTCCAGAAATAAGCTGTATACTAACACATTTCAGGTAGCTTTAATCCCCTCAAAAAAAAACATCTTTCCATCACAGGTTAAACAGCCGAAAAGACTGAGGCAATAGATGGCTGGCATGGGTCAGCAGTAAACAGCTACTGTCTTGAAGAAAAAAACCTTACACAGTGTATCAAAGATTTTTTTTACAACTACAGCATCAAATTAATGTAGCAGCTTTCTTTTTAAAAGAGAGGAAAATGAATAGATATTGGAAAGAGTTATGCTCACTGTCCCTTTTCAAAGCAATGGAGAATTGGCAAGTTGAATGTGGTAGAAAAAAAGGTGCCAGAGAAGAAGAGTCACTGAACCTCCCAGAAGCACTGTATTATTATATTGGCTCCTGGTAATCTCCACCAGATTCATTCAGGCTGCAGGATGTGAGAGGTTTGGTTGTTGTTGTTGTCGTCTTTTTGTTTATTTTGTTTGTTCATTTGTTTTGTTTTTTGTTCGTTTGTTTTGTATTTTGTTTTCTTCTTGCAGCTGATGAATCATAGAATCCTAGAATGCTTAAGGTTGGAAGGGACCTCAGAGGTCATCTAGTCCAACCCCCCTGCTTATGATGAATGTGGATTTAAGTTCAATTCCCAGTTTCTGGTACTGCAATACCTTTCCCGTGAGATCTGGAAGAAGTTAACAACTGTTTTTCATTTTTTCCAATGCTAAAAGGAAGAATACATGCAATTCTGACCACAAAACAGACTTGGTACCCTAACATATGAAATATAGTAAAAGCTCTTATTTCTAAACTCTGATAAATGAAAAAATAATCATTTTGAAAATACATTGTGAGCACTGAATCTCTTCCAATGTTTGGACCTTGCAAAAAAAATTAAAGATGTTATATGGTGAAAAATTTGTCCATGACACATTGCAATGTCTATTCAAATAATTCACAAAATACTATTTGGTCTGCTGCTGAGTATTTAGAATATGGTATCAAAGTGATTAGAAGACATTTATTTGAAGAATGTCAACTTTATCTAATTGGAATGAATCAACATTCCATTTTCATTTTTGTCTTACTGAAATTGTATTCTCTGGCATTTCAGAGAATCTCAAAGGAAATTCTGCCTGATAATGAAAGAATTTACCAAAAGCTAAGATGTATTTAATTCACTTCCTAATTTACTGGACAAATTGTACTTCTGGATCTTCTTCGAAATTTGATTTTGCAGAATAACTATTGAAGTTATTAGCTTTACATTACACAGCCAAAACATTAACTTGAACAGCAACTTTCAATCATCAGTTAATGAAAAGCAGAATACAGAAGGTAATATTTGATTTTGCCATTAATGATTTGTTCCTTGTCGTGCCTGATCGGGCTTGGGCACTTGGGCAAAGCGATCAAATATTTATATAAGAAATTCCTAGTCAGATGAACACTAGAAACAGAAAGAAATATTTTGTAAGCTAAAACAAGTGCTACATTGTATCTATGCACTTAATGTTATAGTGCCTAAATTTTAATTGAGGATAGCACAACATTGAATAAATGGGTAAGTATAATTGGGAGTATGCTATTTCAAAGAAGAAAATTATGTTGGCTGATGATAATACCTGTAACCCTACTGACCTTTACTGAGCAATTACTTTCAAAGATGATGAGGGCAACTTAGTTTCAATTAAATTAAATTCAAGCTGCAAAAACAGGTGAAATAAAGCAGGTTCTAGAATAATCCAGTGTATACTTCACTGTCCTAGAGAGGAAAATAAGCTGACAACCTCTCATGTACTGACTATCTAATTGTAGTCTTTGTCCTTCTTGTGTTTCATCTTAGATTTCTCAGAGTTCTTTCACTTCTAGAGCCACAAGCAACACGGGTACCTGGAAGTGGTCCATAATACTTACAAAACTATACATATTTTAGGAGTTTCCAATAACTGTTATTATTTCCATGTTTACTTCCTCAAGATTGCCTATGGATCCATGCCAATACAGACCACAGCAATAATTAAGTTATTTTCCTGACCAGACATGCTGGCAAAATTTCTCATCGATGTATTTTGATACTCTCTACATCACTTGAAGTCATTACCAAAACAACCAAACTTTTCAGAAGTTACGGGTACAATGCCAAATCAACTTTTTATTGAGGACTACCTCATATATATTACCAAACTAGACTTTAAAAGCTGTACAATAAGATGTCATATACGGGAGGGGGGCTTGCAAGAATCAAGACACGACTCAACATGAGTTGCAGATGATCCCATTTTATTGCAGACAAACTTGGCCTTATAAAGGATCTAAGCATAGCAACAGAAACGGAAGCTTATACTGATTGGCTAAAACAAGAGGGCGCAAAGCTCAAACAATTGGTTGTCACTCAACTATGCACGTGGCTGCTTTTCTGGAACCTTCTGTGGTCTGACCGTTGGAATAGGGTCACTGAGAGTTCACATACCACATGACCTGGTTCCTGACCTAGCTTCGGGTTGTGAAATCTAAAGCTGCATACTGTTCCCCAACAGTCATAGTCAACATCAGCAGTCAAATATGCTAATATAAATCAAAGATAACCCTACCTTTTTTCTGTTAATTGGTCCATAAATATTAAATCCACAGAAAGAAACCTATGTCCAAAATAGCAGTCTTTCAGACTCAAAATAGCCAAAATATCAAATAAGTTGCTATTTATATTTTATAATGTTAATTTTTAAACACAGTGGTCTGACAGCTATAATCAATTAGTTTCAACTGAAATCTCTACGTGTCTTGCTAAGATTTTGTAATGATTCATAATAAACTGATCTGAATGAATCATTAAGCAGCTATTAGCATTTCCTCTATATAGGATACTAATTGTGGTTAAAGATCATTTAGAACACAGCTCCTGGTCTATGTATATAAATTAAATGGAAAGAACAGAAAAAAATGATAGCCTAATGGATATCTAATAGCTGCAGAGATAACTGTGGGAGATCTTAAAGCATTTTTATAAAAGCCTCTTAATACTTGTGATTATACTGGTCAGAAGTCATGCAGAGACAGGAAGTTCAACCACTGGAAAGACAACAGGGCTGGGCACAAGCACCCAGCAGATTTACAGTGTGTTGGACACAATTTCTTGAGACAGGTGATCCATGAGAAGCCAGGAAAGATGCTGCTCTGCTGGACCGGCTGGCACTGGTCAAAGATCTGAAAGCCAGTGGCAACGCTCAAAAGCAGGAATGAAGTATTTAAAATCCTCATAGAAGTGAATAAGGCAAATAGAATTACATATCCAGGCTTCAACATGGCAGAGTTAGGCTTTTTTTAAGTAGTCTCTAGACAGGATCCTGTGAGAGAGTGTACTTGAAAAGCACAAAAATCAATCAACGTGCTGAAAGCTGAATGGGCCTGACAGAAAGCCAGCATGGAGTAGCAGGGAACTCCTGACTGAACTTGAAAGCAACAGACAGACCACTGAAGGCAGAAGCAGGGACGGACTGGCCAGGACAAATATAGAAGTACTACTGAAATGTGCACAGATAACATGAGAAAAGCCAAAGCTCAAATGGAGCTGGAATTGGCAATAAATGTTAAGGGCAACATGAAAGGTTTCTAGAAGTACACCATCAGCAGAAGACAGGCTAAATAAAATGTGCTCCCCTCCTCCTGCCCCACTCACCCCCACATCTGCTCAGTGGAATAGGAAAATTACTGACCAAAGACATGGAAAACACTAAACTAACTGATGGATTTTTCCCCTCTGCTTTTATAGGTAAGGTTTGTCTGCTGGCCTCCCACTTTCTTCAGTTTATTAGCAGGGTCTGTGGGAATGCTGCCATATCCTGAATAGAGCTAAGGAGCAGTTACATCAGCTGGACACATACAAGCAGATTGGATCAGACAGGCTTTCTAAGGGTGCTGAGGGAGTTAGCCAATTCCTTTGCAAACCTGTTCTCCATAACTTTAGAAAAGACATTGAGATTGGGGAAGGTTCATGATGAGTGGAAACAGGCAAAAATCACATCATCAAGTAGGATGAGAATCACACAATTATTATGGTTGGAAAGACCTTTGAGATCACCGAGTTGGACTCAACAAGCCCATCAACACTGTACCGGTAAAACCGCGTCCTTAAGTGCCTCATCTACACGTTTTTTTGAAGACTGCCAGTAATGATGATTTCACCACTTCCCTGGGCAGCCTGTTTCACTTGCTTGACTACTGTTTCCATGTAGAAATTTGTCCTGATATCCAACCTGAACCAGTAGCAGCTGGGAAACTTACTAACCTCAGCCCCTGGGGATGTCATGGAGCAAATCCTCCTCAAAACTCTCATGAAGGACAAGAAGGTGCCTGGAAACAGCGAGAGTAGATTTACCAAGCCAAACACACCTGAGCAGTCATTGTGTTCCATAATAGAGACTGCAAAATAGACAGCTGGTAAAATCCAGTCCATATGGGACAAGAGGACAATAAGATGAGTGCGAAATTAGCTGGAATATTGGGCTTAAAGTCTGGTGATCTGTACTACAAAGCCCAACTGGTGAATAACTATTAGTAGCATCCCTCAGTGCTAGTAATATTCAATGTCTTTATTGACAACACAGATAATAGGATAGCATACAGTCTTAGAAGGTTTGTAAACGACACCAAACTGGGGCAACAGGCAGCACACTGGAGGGTAAGACTGCTATTCCAAGGGGTCTTTAAGGCTGGAAAAAATATGCTAACAGAAACTTAGTGAAGATCAACAAAAATAAATGCAAAATCCTTTATGTGACAGTACAAATTAGAAGCCAGTAGACTGACAGCTGCTCTGGAGAAAGTGACCTGGGGGTTCTCATAGACAAGCTGGAAATAAGTGAGCAACATGTCCTTGCAGTAAAGGCTGCAAGTTGCATCCTGGTGTGTACTGGCAAGAGCACAGTTAACAGGTCTAGGGAAATGATTTCTCCCCTCTGTTAAGTTCTTTGGACAAAGTTTTTCAAAGTCAAGAAGAAAGTTATATAATTAGTTCTGTAGTTAGCTCATCTAAGGTATAAAAGGCACCTACACTCACTTATCTGCTCTGACAGGCAGAAAGCCAGGATTTTGATAATCAAGCTCACATGCCAATTTGAGTGACCAACTGAAATTTCTAGAGAACTGGAGTAATCTTTCCCAAACATTTCTATTTTATATTCAAAATATTTATTGAGTTTAAGAGAAATGAAAGAAGAGGCTGAAACACCTAACAGTAATGTTAAAATGTGAGCACAACGTAAGCTTGAGCCTTCTGTGTCTCCTCACTATTCTACAATGCTTCTGTGCTTCTGACCAAATAGTTTCTACTGAATTCCACTTCTGACCAAATACTTTCTACTGAATTCCACTAATCATTTTCAGGTTAAATTTTGCTCAAGTTAGTACATCCATGTGAAAAGCTTTCCCTAAACAAATTTAGCGTCTAACTTTATTCAAGCATTCATATGAGATTCTAGAGTTTTGTTTTTCTTTAAAATCTTGATAGAACATCATTTTAATCCTACAAGGTGATCTCTTTAGTCTTGATGTAGAAAATTATTTAAAACACTGGGAACACTTTAGGTGCATGATAATATTTATACACATAAAGCATAAAGCAGATATTTGTTTTGTTTGATCCAAGTCAAATTTCACTCTATGAAAAGGTAGAGGCAGCGAAATTTCACTATATGATACTGATTAGCACACTGAAAACATGGAGAACTAAGGTTTCTCAGAATATTTTGAAAATAAACATAAGGTGCCAGATAAAGTGCCATAGAAGAGAAAAAAGATTAGGAGAATATTGATGAAACAAAGTGACTAATATTTTCAGTGAAATTCTAGAATAAAAATATAAAGGTGTAAAAATACAAAGCTGGATACAGCTTCTCTACAGTGCTCACCTGATTTTAAAGCTTCTTACGAATATCTGAGCAGTATTTAATTCAGAATTTCTAACCACAGCTTAGTTAAGGCAAACATGTTTGTGTTTGTCAGCAGATGTTGAGACAAAATCTACCACCAAAATAATATCTAATTTCAATATAACAAAGTATTTGCAGTATAGACACCTGACTCAGCCATTATATCAATTGGAATATTACAGACAGATTTAAGGAATTTTGACATTTCACTATTTCCTGTTGACAATTACAAAATACTGCTGAAGTAATGTCGGATTTGTTTGTTTTTTGGGTTTTTTTTTTTTTTGGCAAATATATGTTAAACTTTAATATTTCCCATAGAAGAGACATACTTTCTTTTTCCCAATTTTTTATAAAAGTCTGCTGTGTCCCATGATTCTTTCAGTAAAACTATAACTCAGTACTTGTTATATATATTTGTTTCAGGCACAATGGTGTTTTTGCAAAATTCCTCTCATCTAGTGTTTTTAATTTCAGTTTCTCTGGGGACTTAAAAAAAAATCCTGTAAAAACAAATTCTCCTGTGGAAAATATCAGCAGAGCAATTTTGTAAAACAATCTTCCCCTTTATAGTGATCCCCTCAGAATCCTGCTGCTTAATTTAAACTCATTTGACTTCTCAGAATTATTCATAGGTTTCCCATCATAAAAATCTTTGAAGATAATATGCTTTAGCTGCTATTAAAAGGAAATGGCCTTCACAATGAGAAATTCATATGCTGCCTCATGTTTTGATATGGAAAACAGATCATTCAAATTATTTTCAATAGATGTCTGTGTTATAGAACTTAGCGTAATAACTGCCTCCATTCCTACTGACTACATAAATGTTAATTATTTTGTCTACAGTTCACATTATCTTTTGAGTATAAATTATCACAGCTTTCAAGTTGTTATTATTTATATAATATAGGTTGTTCAATGGAATGATATGGAATATTTCTCTCTGTTGAAACATGAGATTATTCAAGTTAACATTCTCACAAAGAGTCTGTTCTATAGCATGTTTGCAAACCACACAGGACATAAGGAAGCCTGTAGAGGAAGGCAGAGGAGAAATAAATATGCACCCTTAGAACACTTTAGAAGAAAAGAAATAAATTTGGATTCATGTCATCACCTACAACTATAAGTAAGTCCTCATCACATTTGGAACTATCTTTGATGAAACTATTTAACTTTTAGTTCCTGATGAATGAAAGGTCAAATTACTAGCATAAACAGAGCACTTGTAGCCTTATGATCACTTAAAAAAGTTAAGAACCTATGTTGCATGTAATAAAGGTGCTGTTTTTCTATTAAGATACTTTAATTCAAGCAATAATGAAAAAATATTAAGCAGTTATTAAACCTAGATTAAACTTAGATGCTGGCTTATCTTTATACATTTCATATACATTTCAAACACTATAGCCCAGAGATCTTGCAAAACTGTATGTAGCAAGCTTTATCATTTCAATAAGTCTATATTCTATCCTTTATTTGAATTCTTATTTGGCATATTGCATATCATGAAATTCACTTTGCTAATAGAAAATACAAGGAGTTTATGTATTTCATGCGAAATACACTCAAGTATAGGTATGAAATGGAGAATAATTAGAATAGAAACCGTATTATATTCAAATATACAGAAATATTAAACCTATGAATCCCAAATTATTAAAAAAAAAAAAAAAGAAAATGGTTTCTTTATATCCTCAGCTGTGAAATAATGGAGCTAAGAACACACCGTATTTGTTCTTCAGAGCTAAGACACCAACAGTTCATAAAAATGATAACAGTTTCAGGAGAGATTTAATTCCACCCATTCTGTGTGGTCTTTCGACCTTAATCTAAAAGGATTACGCAAAGATTTTTTCTTACACAGAGCTTATTCATGCACCATGCAGAGTCAGCTGTCTAATAAAATGAATGATGTTAGCAGCTTACCCACAAATACTCCCTCTGCCTTCTTTCTCAATTCGCTAGAAGACTATACTATGAAGAACAGGATAATAGATAATTAGATTACCAAAACCAGCAAAATTAAGTCTTCCTTTTCCATGAACAACTGATCTGCAACAAATCACAAATCTCTTTTTATATATTTAAAAAGACATTTTACATAAGCTTTAATCGTAGAGAATACTACTAAAAATGCCCTGTCTCCTTACACATTCTAGACATATTTGAAAAGAATAAGCCATTAAAATCCTATAATAAAATCCTGACAAAATATATGAAAACAAACCTATTGATATATGTGCCATATGGAGAAATACAGATATTGTCCTGCAGTGTATACACTGATTTAGGCTGCATACCACTAAATATTTAGCAACAATTGATCAATTCTGGGTTCCTTATCTCTCTTTTCTAAATAACAATATGTTTACCAAGAGAATAAATATAGCTGTACAACTTAATGTGAAATGACCAAGAGTAGATCTCACTGACATACTCCAAAGGCTCTGGTAAATTCTGTTACTAACAAATCTTTGAATAACAAATGCACACAAATGTCAATTCAATAAAAAAATTGTTTCATTTTTTTTCCCCTTACATTCCCCACCTTTCTTTGTATGAAGTGAAATCAAGTGGATTTCTCTCTTTAAAGTGTGGTCATTGGTACTATGAATCGCTCTATGTAGAGAGAGGGGATAAAGTCAGAAGTATTTACCCCAAGAGTAACGTTACATTAGTTCCATCTCCTTCTAGTTATGAAGGTCTACCTTTCAAATGGAAAAGTCTAGAAACTGTTAAGACCATGGCTATCATGAAGAATATACGAACTAATAAATGGAAGATTATGTACTCAAATGAACAAGATAATAATTTAGATTTATATCTTTATGAGAAGTGGGGAAGCAGGTGGGGAAATAAATTGGGAGAGACTTGTTGATCAGCAGAAGCTAAAAGCCAAGAAAATATTCCAAAATGGCAGTTTTACTTGCTCAATATCTACTTTTCCTTGTGAAAAAGTTTAAAAAAATCTGATAAGCATACTAAAATTTTATTTATAATTCAATTATATTACATTTATCACACAAATATTACTATATTTATAAGCATATTTCAGATCAGTGCATTTGTAAGAACTCATTACTCAGTTGTTCATGAACCTTTCAATAGCCTTCAATTTCATTTTCAATGTTGTCCTAATTATTTGAATAATGTAACACAAATGCAGCTTTGCTATCCTCCTAGATGTTCCCCATCTATGTGACTACTGATGAGGACAGCTAATGCTATGGATACAGTAGAGTTGGACCCAATACCGTTTCAGCAGGCCAATCTTCCTAAGCTTCTAAAAGCTGAGATCACATTTAGTCTGATCTTTGTGATCAACTTTTCTGCTATAAAAGTTGATAGGTTACGAATTAAGTCCTGATGCATCCATCATAGCTCTGAAGTTAAGTTCAAATCTTAGGTAAAGGAGGAAATTTCTGGTTATTGGTAAAAGTACTTACTGATCAAGGTAAATGGGAAAGGCTTAATTGCCTCGTAACACAGTATCAGTTAAAGGAAACAGTGAACCAAATCATAGATAAAATACAGTTATTCCTTGGATTGTTTAATTGTTTCCTATTTTTAAAAATTCGAAGATTGGGTGCCTATTCCATGCAGATTTATCTGTTCTCTAGGGATGTATCTTATCCATAACCTTTTGCTGTACTGGAAGGAGACTCAAACATGCATCACTTAGAAACTGAATATCAAGATTTCAATGTCAAGGCCTCCTTCAGCAAATTTAAGTATGGATGACTTAAACCGCTAGAATTTAAAATGCACTGCAGAGCAGAAAAAAAAAAAAAAAAAGTCATTTTATCACCAATTACGTCTCTCTATTTATAAGCTTAAGAGTAGATCCCATTACTAACATTTGGCTGGGTATGATAATTTCCACACAGGAAAAACATATTTGAGGATACATTACTCAGAACTCACACATAAAAACCATGTGAACTTGCAATTGTTCAAACTATTTTTCCTCCCCTCCCCCCCC
>JAVCKT010048917.1:0-16963 GCA_032273925.1 Rhynchotus rufescens
TTTTGCAATATATTGGGCAGCGAGCAGGAGATCACAATAGAAATCTTGCAGAATCTTTCAAAGAGAGTGTCTACCTGTTATAGAGAAGAATATCCGGCTTCCATATCAGGCCATCAGGAAAACGGACGTTCTTCACTCCAGGGTATTCAGACACATTCCACTGTAAATAATAATCTGTCCAATACTAAGACATAGACACACACACAAAAAAAAGTTAGGTCACTTTTCCCATTAACTTAAGTGCTTTTTTGTTAAATATTATTAAGTTTCAGTCAATGAAATGTTTAGAAAAGATGAAATAGGCCAGCTAGAGCTCACTGAAAACCATAAAAATCTCATTTCAATTCACACTGCAATGCCTAAAACAGCCTATAAAATAAGATTAGGAGTGCTTGTATTTTGTTGCTCATGCTGTCTCAAACACCAGTTTGGGAAGGAACAGCTTCTTTTATTATTCATATATTAACTTTAGTTACATTTTTCTTTAGAGGCAGCTCTGCTTGATGGTGGTTGAACTGTGAGACATGGCCGAGCTGCCCGCAGTCTGCGGGGAGGGGGAACAACTGGCAGGGCAGGATATTTAATAGAGCTGAGCACTGGTGGCTGAGGCAGTGCCCCGGCACAGCCTCCATTAGTTGGAGTCCACGATGTCGGTGCTGACTGTCTGTGCAAAAGGCCCAAAGAAGAAATAGTTCACTTTGTTGCATTTGTAACTGCAATTTATTATTTTCTTATAAATCTGTGTGTAATTACATTGGGCTGCCTGTATCCCCATGTTATATTATTTACATTAACTTCAAATAACTGTAGGCGTCACATAAGTTACAGTGGACACTTCTCTATATTTGCAGTGCTGTTGTAATGACAAATGTTAGTCTTTTAAATTAAACTTTACAAATAGGCTGTGTGCACTACTTAGCGCTTCAGCAGTCTAGTGGCCCTTGCCAGAGTCTTTGGCAGATATTAATGGCAGAGAAATTTTACCTTGGGCATTGTAGAAATCGTATTATTGATTATTTTCATGGGGCATTCACATCAAATTGCTCTGTGCAATTCCTTGCCTAACAGTCCAAGGAAAAAATCCTTTCGCAAACGAGTCCCCAGTTAGCCTCTTGCTGCATGGATTCAAGTTCTTCTTTGTGTCTCTGGACCAGTAATTGTAAATATTTTGCTGCACATAACACATGTAATAGTATTTATCACATGCTGACCTTCTGCAAAACTTTTGCTATGCAGTTTGTTGGCATATGCTCCCATGATTTATCTCATACCGTGTTTGCCGTGAATTTGCAGTGCCTCGTCACCTGAATAGATCATCTGAGCTGTACATTTCTGGTTCCTTTTACTTGACAGATACCTTTTTATAACACAGATTTTAAATCAGAATATCTCACCACCTCTTTTAGGTTTCTTTCTTTTCGCCACCTGTTCCAGGCTCAGTTCTCTAATTATGCCAAGCATATTGTGCTGCTCATCTGCCGCAGCTTTACTTCTCATTTTCTGTTCTTTTTAATTTTTTTTTCAGAATCCTATGTCTGGGTAAGTTCTGTTTTACATTACTTGCTGATCCCTACAAAAAGTTACCTTTTCTTTTTAACCATTTTTCAAGGAATTTAGATGGTACAGACTTGTTTATTTTTGCAAGTCCTGCAACATAATCAAATGTCCCCTGCCTTTTTTTGTGTGTGGTGCTCGAAGCCAGGGCTCTCCTTGGTGCTGCTCGTGCTGAGCTCGCAGGACAAGGCCAGCTCTGCTTTGCGGTTCGCAGCCTGGGGCCCCGTGGCCCGTGGGCAGCAGATGCCCAACGGGCAGGTTGTGTGGAGTGGACTTTGAGTGCTGGCTGAACTGCGGTCAAATACTAGTGATACATCCAGCACTTTCCTATTAACACCTTTAGCAGTTGTTATGGCCCAACGCTATAGAGCACAGTGCAGCACTATGTAAAGACTGCCCAAGGGGTGGTAGAAAGCTTGATGCTGGAATTTGCCGCTCTGGCAGTCACCGGAAGGATGTCACGTTGGGCTTGCTCGGGTCGGCTTCATAGAGAAATACCTCATACCTGTGCGGCTGGACACGAACCGTTTCATTTGGTTTTAGCTTTGTAGCTACAGTTTGCTATGTTGCCAAGTTGCATTTGATGCAGAGGAAAATAGAAAATAGCTGGGAGTGCTGGAGTTAATACTAACCTGCCTGCCTAGGCAAGGCTCCTCCTATAACTTAAATCAAATGTAATATTTTGAATCTAAACAGTATCACCATGGAGATAGTATTCAGGATAAAAAAATTTAGATGTATAAAAAACAGCTTTATATTTGCCTCCTCGGGTTAGTTTTGTGTTTTAGTATCTCGATGACAATTTAGGTAAAATTTATTTAACATACATGTATGACTACACACACATATGACAAGGAAGGTGGTGGACAGTGCCATTCTGATGAAGCTGTCGTGAGGCTTGAGACTGTCTAGCGTGATCAAACGCCCCCGTTGGCCTGAAGCGCGTGCGGGACGTGGGGAGGGCACTGGGGCACCAGCGCGGCCTTGTCCTTCTCCGAGGCCATGAGCTGTGGCTATACTTTCTGTAGTAATTGGCTGATTGCCCATTCCTCTCTTAACGTGTTCAGCAGAGAGTGTGTACAAAGGTGAATAAGTCAATTCAAAATAGGCAGTGAATATTTAAAAGAATCAAAAATTTCCTTGGGAAAAGTCTCAGAAATAAGGACTCTGTAGGAGAGGAGAGAGACCAATAAATGATGGTTTCTGAAGTATGAACTGCTGTCTGTTATTCTGGTAAGAAATCACAGCAACTGCTGTCGCTGTAGCTCTAAGGCAAAAATATTACATCTGACACTGAATCTTACTGGAAAACTAGCCTGTAAACAGCGTAAGCTGAATGCTGCTTCCCTGTCAGCTTGACTTTGTGAATAAATGGCATAGCTGCGCTATCCTTTGTTAATCTCCTGTGTTTCCTAGTGCAGGAGAGGCATTCTATTTAAAAAAAATAATAATAATAATAAAAGGAAAATGAATTCATTAAAACTGAATGAGCTGATTAGAGAAACAGAGGTGTGACGTTTCTGCTGAAGCAGAGGCAGTATCTTGAGCAAGACAACTCTTCTCTACGTCTTTGCTTAACGCAGTCAGTTCAGTTTCTGTAATACAGTAAGAAATTCAGGCTCTCGACCTAGCTGCTCCAGGATAGGAAGAGCTGCCCGTGTTGCTCTCTCCTTCGAAGCTGCCCTTGTTGCTGTCTCCTTCGGACAGCACTGCTGTGCAAAGGCAGGGTGTGCAGGGCCATTGGAGCTGACCGCAGCTGCGCTGCTTCCTGCAGAGCTGCAGCACCCAGCAAATGCAAAGGCAGTAGCGGGTGAGCAGAGAAAAGCTGTGTGGAGCCTTCATGTAGGAGCAGCTCCCTTGCACGTTAGTTAAACAGGGAAAAGAAATCTGACACACCTTGAATGCTCTATTATACTCTATTATCTGCCCCATTTATTAATTGAGCAGAATTTGCTTTGGCCCAGCAGTGTCAGCTGCAAGCTAACAGCGGGCCAAGCTCTCTGCTCTGCGATCTTGTGTGGCAATAGAGTTCGCTTAGATGATGAGAGCGCCAGAAATTCTGTGTTAACTGTGGCTGCGGGGGGACTTTCTGAAATGGCAGCAAAAAGTAAAATGAAGCTATTGTTAGAAAAACAAATTGGATGTATATGCAAAAGAAACCAGGAAAGTAGGAGCATATAAAGTCTTGACAGCTGAACATGGGGAACTGTATCTATGTGCCAGCAGCCATTTTAGCTGAGAATTTTTAAAAGTAACATAAAAAGCTTTAATCCTTAGCATTTAACTTCTGATGTTGATTTCTGTTTAAACAGCATTTTGAACAACATGTGAACAGCATCCATTTTAATTAAAATGCCTCTTCGGGAGACAGACTGAAAGCAAAGCAAATAGAAAAACAGAGCCCTTCAGGCAGGAGAATGGCAGCAGATCTCAGGAGTGAGCAGACTCCTCCTTCAGAGTCAATTTTCCCCTGCATTCCCTTGTCTAGAATAACTACCTGGAGATCTCCAGAATGCTGATCACAGCAGCTGCTATGCAGGAAATCATTTCATGCATGCACATGTTCTCTTTAACAACCAAATAATTTACTGAAGCACTGGATTAATGGATTTGTTGGAACGGGTGTTGAGGACCTTGCAGCTGTAGTTATGCGACCTGTGACTCTTGGGACTCTGGTATCTTATTTTGATCTAGAGTTTATGGTGACTAAATTAACTGTAATGAGTTCATTCAGATGTGGTTGCTCCAATTCTTTCAGAAATGCCTGACAACAAAAAGTTCTAAACCTTGGTCTTATTGAGCTCCATTCAACTCAAGGTTGTCCATTACATAGCAAGATGTGGAACAAAAGCTTAAAAGCTCAAAAAAATTCCAACTCTTGTGAGACTAAATTCAAAGATGGGAGGCAGGGAGAGGGATATTTTCGTTTCTCCAGAACTCACCATTTGTAGCCAGATGTTTGTTGTCAATACTTGATTCTTTTCATCCTGAGAGAGGAAGACAGAAACAAACCACAGTTCAGTGTCGTGTAGGAAGGATGACAGCAATCATTGTACTTGACTATTCTGAAATAGTTTTGCTAGCTTTGCTATTAAAACAAAGGGAACCAATGCCTCTTGCTGCCTGCGACAAGCTTTTTCATGGGTACTTTTCACTGTTTCACGCTGCCACAGGCAATCACATGGTGTCTCCTAAGGGAGCCCTCCTGCCAGGCTCTTCCCTGGACCTCCTTCTTCAACAAGGTGCCTCAGAGCTAAAGCAGATTGTGCTGCCCTTAGCCTCTGCCTGGGAGCAGCCCTCTCACCGAGGGCCTCACACACGAGGTGTGTGCAGGGACGAGGCGCGGGATGGACACGGCCGGTGACACCCAGTGCCGGTCACGACTTATGGCCATACGGAGTAGCTCCTTACCAGGCAAGCAGTGCTGCTGCCTGCAGTGGAGCCTGGTATCAGAGCTTTTCCAGAAAACTCTTGTCAGGGCAAAACGTTACTGTTCTGCCTGGGAAAGTTACAATTTGAAGGCCTTCCCCCTTGTCTCCTGTGACTACTTGATGTAAGCTGAGGTGACAGAATTGGCATCTTAATGCTGCAGTTAATTAGGAAGATTAATTCTTCGCTCTCAGACACAGGAAAATGTTGGTGACCTCATTTCTCTGGAGGTACCAGCAATTACTCATTCCTCAAACCATATCAATATCCACTCAGGTTGTGCGAAGCTAATGGAATACACTCTATACTGTCATTATTGGGCACTTTCTGAGCTGAATGCAAAATACCTGGCCCAGCACCCAGCTCTTCACCACAGAAGCCTGCAGGCAGAGCTTCATTCAGGCTAAGGAAACATCAGGGCAAGTTTAGTCATCAGTGCAGCTTGGGTTGCCAGATTTGCTCACATGTCTACATCCTTAAACCTAACTCTGTCACCCCAAACTTAAAACATCCTAACTTAAAAACTGTCACCCCAAACTTAAAACATTCCTAACCCCCTTTAAAATGGGGGTTTTCTTGCTGCTGTTAGGTATCTTTTTAAGTGAACAGAATTACTGAGACGCCTTTAATTGAACCCATGTTAGGGCAGCACAATAGTAAGAAGTTCCCTGGCATGTGAACCCGAACACAGCTGCCAGACATTGATGTCTTAGATGCTAGTGGAGACTTTTAAAGAACCGCATCAGTAAAGGTAGCTACTAGACTGTGTGTTATCACAACTGAATGTACTACATGACACAAATAAAAAAAGATACATAGGCAGAGTGGTATGGTGTATGAAGGCGGTTTACCCACAAATGTACACTATCACCCTTTAAAATAAAATAACATATATAGGCAAGTATAGATTATAGATAGTGATTTGGCACTTTTCTTTTTGTTTTCTCTCTTATCTCCTCCTTGAAGCTTTCCTTTTCACCAGGTCTAAGTCAAGGCAGCAATTTGTTTAAACAGCTTCCCAGAGAAGCTGGCCCCATTCCCCCTGGATTCAGGAAGGGCCGCACCAGCTGCATGGGGATACTGAGGCGCTGGTGGCCCAAAGGTAGAGGCATCTAGTAGCAGCCGTCGTTCTCCAGCCATGTTAATCTGATGTCACTCAAAACCCTGCATCTGTTAGAGCACAACAGGACTGGCTTGCACAGGATCTTTATTTTATGCACAAATGAGGTGCGGGCGAGGGCACTGCTGCCACGGGTCTGGCTCCGGAGCTTTGCACAGCAGTGAGCGGCTGCACAGAAGGGCAGAGCCATTCAGAGTCCATCCTGCTGAGGAAAGCTTATTCCCAAACTGCTAGCTGAATTTCCCACACCAGCAAACTGAGTTAGACTTGTGTTTTAGTCTTAGCGTGATCTCCCTCTGCACAGAAATGGCTCCAGCGTGAGGTTGGTGGTGCTTTATAAGCTCCTTCCTGAGCAGCAGCGAAGGAGCGCGGAGCCCCACGCGCTCCATGCGGGAGGCTCGGCCAGGCCCTGGCAGGTACTCGCCTCAAAGGGGGCATCTTGAGAGCACTAACCCAAGCATAACTCTTGCAGTGAAGAGAAGCTCTGAATGGAGATGAAGCATGCTGTTTTCCTGGGTTTTCTTTCAGTTATTTGAAACATTTAGAGCCTGAAAGAGTTTATTTGAACCAAATAGCTCCCATTTGGATCACTATATTTAAGGTTTCATCGGTGTTTGAACCGTAAATCCCATCATTGCTCCTCAGCCAGAAAAGCTCTGCTGCTTGCTCAGGCTTGGTTCATAGTGTTTTTCCCAGGAGAAGATGATTTATAAAACTGTAGTCATTACGGGCTTGGATCTCTTCATTGCTGGAGGAGAGATTCTGATTTTAGAGGGTTTGCTCTTTCTGGCACCCACCACTGAAGCCACTGAGTGGTGGGGACAGGAGATGTTCTCAGCCCTTCTGCTGGCCAAGGGACTCCCATGGGTGCCACCTGAGACCTTTACGCTGATGAGCGCTGTGCTTCCCAGCAGCCTGAGCAGGGCCGCCCCTCTGCTCCGTCGCAGCGCTGCAGAGAACCCCACCAGGGCTCTGGCATTTTTCAGTGATGTTTATGCCCGTGGACTGGCATGCAGGCACCTGGCTTCCAAGTGACTTACATAAAGCAATGTCCTGAATACACCCTTGCAGTCTAAATCCAGTTTTATCTTTAATTATTTTTACATGGTAAAATTGCACTTAAATAGCAGAAGAGGTAAGGTAAGACCTGGGGAGAGAGAGCTAGGTTCCCAAGGGCTGCGGGGTTGGCCAGCGGCAGCGACATGCGGCTGTGCCTGGCGGGCCGGCCTGGGGACGCCTGATGCCTGTAGCAGTTTTCAGACTATCTTCAGGGAGCAGCCGCTCCTGTCACACCACCTCTGTACAAACACAGCGCCAGCGGGGGGCTGCTGTCACATCCCCTTCCCTCTCTGAGAGAAGAAATTAAACATTTATTGAACAAAAGAAAGGCTAATTGCCCTCTAGTCTGGTAATAATGCAGGCATTGAAAGAGGCAGGATTTATTTCCTGCTCCATAGACTTCTTAATCATTGTTCTAAAACAGGGTAGTAGCATGAGCAGGAGGGACTGACACCCCGGTAAGCAGCGTCCTCAGCCAGAGTTCAGGGCACTGGGCTGGTGGAGGACGGGGCTGAGGGGAGCGACAGCACCAGTCCTGCCTGCTTCCTGGGTTTTCCACAAGCCCTTATAAGCTGAGACCTTTCAACACAATTTAGTCCGAATTTGCACATTGCTTCCAAGTGACTGAAGCTCTATTTTTTTCCAGAGGATAAACACTTGACAGAAATCTTTTTGCTTGTCACCGCTGTTATGCGGGGTTCTGCTCAGCTCCTTGTAGATTCACATCTCTCAAGGCTGCAACTCGCTGCACTTCTCAGCACGGGGAGAGGCAACGTGGCTGTTCATCATTAAAATGCTCTTTTGCAGGCACCTTTGGCCTGAAGAGGTAGAGAATTTACATTCGTTGTCATATCCTACACAACCAAAGCCTCTTCCCTCTTCCTGCCCTCATCTTCCCCCAGGCAGCGCTTTCCCCCTTCACAGCCCTTATCTGAAAGGCCTCTAGAAGATGCAGATGCATCTAGAAGATGTTTGGAAGAGACAGGCGTTTTCTCCCCCACCGCCCAGCTACTGTCTCCACCCTAGAGCGTATGGATGCCCATGTTACACTGTGCTTTCACACTCACCTTCGGTAAGAAGCAGTTCCTAGAGGGAAATCTTGAAGGCCCTTTCGAAGCCTTCTACGGGAGGAGAGGGAGCCTCTCACTCCTCTCTGCCTTTCTGGGCAACTAGCTCTGCTGCCTTCTTCTTCATCCCCTTCTCCTGAACTTGTCACCCTACAACAGCTGCATGAAGGGTAGAAGAGATTTCCTACTCTTCATTTTATTAGTATCTATTAGTATTAGCATTTTATTGGTAATTACTAAACCTAACTAGTTTAGTTAGGTATGATTTTTCACTTGTTTTCTTTACTGACTACTAACTTTGTATTTTAGGTATGCACAGTAGCATAGCTAGATGGGAAGTTTAGATGCAAAGAGACCACCATTGCATGGGGCTCAGAAGAGTTCCAAGCAGTTGATCACTAGAGATTGGAATGTAGATGAGAAAATTATTACTAATGCTTTCCCTGCTCTCACAGTTTTCTAGGTATGTGCTACAAACCACTAATAGAAATGAAATATTAAGCTTAGAAGGACCTTGGTCAGGTCCTGCTGTGTTCTCACTATACACTACTGGCAAGGAGAGGGAGCTTCTTTTCAAACACTTTTCACAGGCTCATATGCTGGAATTACATCCCTAAATCTATTAAATGTACAGAACTGGAGACTTCTGAAAGTCCTTCCCAGCCCTCAAAAACAGTAATTCTAATACATGCCATAATCCATACGAAATGTATGTATTACAGTATTTTGTAGTGTCACATCCAAGGATTTAGAAATTGCTGGATTTTGTAGATTTTTCTAAAACGGGCTGTGCTGCAAGTGAGATTCAAATCTAGTGTAAGCTTCTGTATTATCCTTAAACCCAAATTAGCTGAACATAGCGAAGGTTTATTCCCTGCCTCATTTTAAGCTGAAACAGTCACATCTCCTAAATGCTTTTTTAGTAAAAAGCTTTTTTCTCTGGTACATCCAATGAATATGCTTTCCTTCTGAGAAAGTGCTTCTGTTAACTCTTCAGGTCATGTTAAATCTTCTAAATGTTTTGATAGGCAGATACATGCAGCTGTAAAGAAAAAAAATCATTTGCATTGTTGAAAACTCTTAACTCTTGGCTTAGCTGAAGAAAGGAGCAGGCTGCATCGCAGGAAGTGGCAGAGCTTGGGGGTTTCACCCCGTAATGAGCAAGGCTGTGGAGCATTTTATCCCTGAATCCTCTAAGGCTTTGGAGATGCACTTTCCTCTCAGACTTCTTTCAGGCCTCTTCAGTT
This sequence comes from Rhynchotus rufescens, assembly GCA_032273925.1. Classification (NCBI taxonomy): domain Eukaryota; kingdom Metazoa; phylum Chordata; class Aves; order Tinamiformes; family Tinamidae; genus Rhynchotus; species Rhynchotus rufescens. The sequence goes on from JAVCKT010048917.1 coordinate 9,477, forward strand.
CCTGTGAACCTTAGTAAAAGAGTTTGTAGAAACGTTTTAAGGCTTAGCTCCTTACCACAAGAATGGAAAGCCTGTTGGGGAGGGCCAGCAGGAGCGGGGCAAGGGCTGGCAGCTGCCAGCGCCGTGCGGGCCCTTCCCATGGACACTGGCTCTCGTGGTTGCTTGACTGGACCCCCATGAAAACCAGCAGCTTCCTCAGCTCCTCAGCTCTTACCTCGTTGTCTCCATACTTGCTCATTAAATATTCTCAGTGTCTCATAATCCACAAGGTCAAATTACTAGCACCTATTGAATCTTATTTTAAACATCAATAGTTTAATTTGTGGGGACTTTTTCTCTTAACATAGCTTGGAGTTTTCTTCTTCCCTTTTTAGAGTCATGCACTGAGCTTACTAAACTGTATAAAGTGAAGATCTAAACTAATTCTGTGTCAACATGGGGAATTCCTGCAAGCTGAACTGATCCTGGCTTCATGTGAACAGGCTATGCCTAAATTTTTGTATTAAAGTGAAACGTGACTCAAAGCTTCTCAGTGCTGTAGGCCAAAATGAACTTTGCTGTCTTGAGGATGAAGATAAAGATGAGTTAGTAGGAAAAACCGTCCTGGTGCATGTGCTGAGACGCAGAAGAGGATGCTTGCTAAGGAGGGCAGTGAGGGCAGCAAGTCCAGCTCTGGAGGGGACACAGTCAGGCTGCCCCGAGCGGGATAGGTTTATTACCCGCACGCCTATGGCATCACCTGTGCTGCCCTGCCAAAAGGCAGGGCTAATTATTTGCAAGTCAGGGTGGAATTAAGGAATGTTTGGTTTGGTGTAAAAGAAAAAGTCACACAGCTGGTATGGGAAACAGGCTTTTAAGCTATATAAAAGTGAAAAGAAAACCTGCATACAGGATTTGTCTGAGGAGGGTGAGATTTGAATTCCTGATCTTTCCTTCTTACCTGACTTCCCTTTCACCACACAAGGGGTGGGTTAATGAATTCACCCTTCTCTCCTTCTCTACTCAGTGATAGGTTTCTTTATCACACTAAGTGGGTCTGATTCAGCTTACAGCACGTATTTCCAGTTATGCAGCAAATGCTGTATAGATGGACATTACCAAGGTATAAATAATATTCCATGTTCCAGTGTGTGATGCTCAGGAGCAGAAACAGAGTGCAGAGTCTTTCTGATTTCTTGAAGTAAGGGTGTAAAATAATGAAATGTCAAGCGTACGGATTATTGAATTTTTACTGTATCACTGCGTTTTCCTCCAGACCACTTCTCCTTAAACAAATGCATATACTTTGTGCTCTGGCTTTTGCCACTTCAGTGAGATTTTTATAAAATACCGGCTCAGTGTCCCTGTAAATATCGAGCTCCGTGACATCTGTGACACAGTCGTACAGCGGTGTGCCCTGGCTATGCTCCAGCGCACTCCTGGAAAATCACAGCAGCTGTAGCCAAGCAGGCAGCAGGGGGAAAGGTGCCGCGTGGCGCTGCGGGCGCCGCGGGCTGTGGGCGCCCCCAGGGCCGACTCCCTTCCCCACCACTGCTCGCGCACCCCAAGTCTGCTGGGCTCGAGTCCCTCCTGAAAGCAGGTCCTGCCAGCTGACCAGCTCAGCCCCTCTGCACTGCCAGTGACCCCAGTGAAGGCTCTTAGCAAGTCACCTTTTCCTCGCCTGTGCGTGCACTTGAATGTCAAGCTGAGCCCAGAGGCTCCTGCATGGTGAGCGTGGTGCTTGGTGACTTTCACACCTCTCAGCTCAGACGCTCTCTTGCTCTGTGAGACCTTTTCGGGTAAAATATTGCGGCCGGGCTCAGGGATTTAGCTAAAGGTCTTGTGTAATTTTAATGTGAGTTTTGCGGTCAAATCTCTGAAATTCAGCCTGCCAATATCTTCCTTACTTGTGTGCTTTTTCATTTAATTTCTTTTAGCTTGTTAAAAATCAAATGATTAAAATCTGAAAGCAAACAAAATTATATGTAGTTAATTAAGGTGAAAGTTTAAATATTCAGCGCTATTCTGTTCGGCTCTGAGTGACTTTACATTTTATTATATTTCTGGTAGATGGCATATCAATAGCTATTCAGGCTAAGTGCTAAAAACTCTTCATAAATAAGAAACTGACAGATAGATGCAACATTGTTTTATAATTACATAGTATAAGTGGAATATCTGTTTAAAAACAAATCATTTTCTTTCCATAGAACTAAATGAATCAGTCAGTTAACACGAAAATGTGATTTTTATCCTTGCGCACTGGGGCGTGGGTTTTTCCCTGAGCACATGGAGAAGACAGTGGCTCCCACCCTAAGGGCAGCCACCTGGGCTCTTCCCTGGACGGTCACATGGAAGCAGCTTCCTCCTCTCTTGCCTCCTGTTTGTGCAGTCATTGAGAAGGTTTCGTTTCCCCCTACTCTGCCTGCAATGCAGTTAAATAAGCAGCAGTTTCCCTGCAGTGCTGAAAACACACTGTGCACTGAACTAATCACTGCCCTTACAAAACTGTAGAACATAAAAACATAATAAGGCTCCTCAAAATACTCTTGGCATGTGAAAGTTTCCCAGGATCATTAGAAAAATATCAAAAGGAGTTGCAAGTGCTGTGGGAGGATTTATGTTAAATTCCCAGCTGGACTCTGATGTCATTGAGTGAGACGATTAAGGACAAAAATAATGCCAAAAAAAAAAAAAGCCTCCTTTTGTTGTTTTCTGGCCACACAAGAACAGGAGAGAAGGAGACACAGTCACAGCAACTGAACAGCCTCAACCCCTTGAAAGACAAGAAGCAGCTATGAATATACTTGTGTGTGTTAAATTATCAAAAACACATCAAAACTTCTGGAGCGATTATAGCTTTTGAAGAAGAAGAGCCTCTTGTGTGGTGACAGGAGTGCCTTCTCAGAGACTGAGGAGCTAATTAGTTCTCAGTTCAACTTCAGCAAATTGATCCGTCTGATGAACAAATAATTCCGTCACACAAGATTTCATCATGTGAGGGGTGAAGAGAGTGGCAGTTTGGTCACGCAGTATTTTGCAGGAAAATATCAAAATTGGTATGACTCAAAGCCAAGCCCTGAAAGTAAACCTCACCCGGGGAAAAAAGCAAGTCCAGGAGGCAGCCACACGTTTCTCCAATAGGGAAAACGGTTCAGCACCCTAGGGGAACCCACTCGCTCGCAGGGCTCCCCAGGGAGCTGGGCGCACGTCGGTTGTGAGTCACACTCGGCAGCAGCTCGTGACGCCAGCAGGCTGCAGGCTGCTCTAGCAAGTCTGACTGCAGCGCGTTGCGCTCTGGGCTTTGGTAGGATTTCTAGAGCGTTTTTCTGCTTTGACAGTCTGCAAGTGTGTTCCTTCCCCTGGGAATGTGGGAAAGTGTTCAGACTAGTTGCTTTTCTAAAATGAATTCTTAAAAACTTATTACATTGAATATAAAACCAAGGAACTCCTTCAAAGGTAACTTTGTAAATCTTCCTTGTAACCTACAAGCATACTGTGTTCAGCAAATTAAACATAGGGAAGAGGAAACGCAAGCCTGGCTCCAAATAACAACACAGCAGTGGCGTCCGTGCCTTACAGTATTGCCCCAAACCATCAGGCCCCATCACATATTTCAGCAGTGCTGTCTCTGGGCAGAGTTGCACAGTCCCCATGCAACAGCCCGGGCAGCCCGATGGTGTGACACGAGCCCCTGGTGTCTGCGAGCAGCAACAAGGGACATAGGGAGCCGGGCCGAGGAGACGAGCTGGGGTAACGCGGGGTGCTGCGGCGGGCGGCAGCTACCGGCTGCTGGCAGGTCTTGTACGTAAGAATTCAAACCTTAAAGTTGCCCTGCCCCACTGCCCTGCTGAGGTGCACAGAGAGGGGAGAGACAAAACAGTGAAGAAATAAACCTGAGTACACCAGCAGGTACCTTTCTGCTCTTACTTAGAGTTCAGTGGGAGCTTTAAGGGTTTCTAGAATTATAATGCTGCTGATCTCTTATTAATGCATTCTGTACTGCCTACAGTAGGAGTGGATGCTCATTTTGCTGCCCTTGAACATCTTAATATTTTATTTAAAATAAAAATGGGGGGGAAAAGTCAATATTTGAGACTTATCTGGGTTAAGGTTGTTTGGAGTATGAGATGAGGATTCTGCTTGCTTTGTTTAGCATTAATTACAGGTAAAGTTGTGAGAGTTGTTTTTAAAATTTTTAAGTAGTGCTGTATGTGCTCTATTTTGCAAGTCCAAAAACCTCCAGGAGCTTCTCCACACCAAAGGGTCTCTGCTTCTGCAGGCAGCCTCTGCTCCCTCCCTCACTGCTTTTTCTTGCTTTGGAAGAAAGGCAGTTTGGTCCAGAAGTGCCCAGATCTGCCCAGCTCCACACAAATGTTGGGCAAAGAGCAAGGAGAGCCGGCTTAAGCCTGGACAGAGGGTCCGTGCAAGGAGCCCCCTTGAAACACGGCCATGGATTTCTGTCCCAGGTCCCCTTGGACCGGATCCAAGAGCCCTTTGTGTCGCTAGCTTGGATGGGGCTCTCCCCTGGAAATGGACTTGAAATGTATTCTCGCCTAGCTCCACAGCAAAGAGGCGCCTGTAAGAGCCATAGCTTCTGCTGCCATGGAGACATAATTGTAATAGTAGTCATTTTATTTTTATTTTTCAATACATCACCATTAACAAGAGGTTGGATTGAGATTTGAACACGTTCATCTTTGTAAGGACAAGCAAGAACAAGGCTTACTGAACGGGCAGAGCACTGCGTGGCTAATAACATACTGCAGCACATCTTGTGTGGGGAAAACATTCCTTTTAAGAGCAAGAGAGGGCGGCCGCATTTTATCTCCCTTTTTATGAATTCCTGTGATTCATTGTAGGTTTCACTTAGTTCAGTTTTAAAATATATAGCATAGAGCCAAAGTGCCGTTACATTTATTGCAAGAATGCAAGTAATAACTGTGTTCTGTCACTTTATTTACAAATAAATCTTACTTTAATTGTATTTTGTGGCAGACTCTCGTTGAAAGGCTTGAACTCTGAGTTAGTCTTAATTACTGACTGTGGAGGTTGATTATTGTTGCCAGTGTGAGTGAGGCAGCACGTGCGGGTCTGGCAAGCGCAGCTATTCCCAAGCTGAGGGGGAACAGGAGCCCTCATCCTCCTCCCCAGATCTGGGTGTGTGTTAGGCACAAGAGGGGAATCAAGGACTTCGGACTTAAGTGTTTGCACATAGGTTGGCTGTAAAACATGAACTGTTTCGGACAGAAAGGGCCAGCTTGTTTCACCCTGAAATAAGGACCAGGTCAAGAGAGCATTTGAAGGATTTGGATTATAAATCTTTATTCTTGCTTATCAACTTGGTCATATTTGAACTTTTCTGAAATACTCCTTCTCGCAGTATTCATAAAAGATATAAAGATATGGATACAAGACTGGATATTGCATTGAGCGATTTGTATTTAACAAAACTAGAAGGAAAAGAGGTGATTCCTTCCCTCAAGGAGGGAAGAGAGCTCATGGAAGAAGGACTAGCTGCTAAGTTTCTAAACGTCTCAGTCTGTTCAAACTATGCTACAGCACAGCCACATCACTGTGGCAATTTAAAATAACCTTGGGGAAAACTATACTACAGAACACGTTGCTTATCCTGCTGAATGTCAGGGCCCTACAAACACTCTTCACCCAGCAGAAGGGGCGAGCACACAGAAATCCTAGCTCCTCCCAAATACCTATCAAGAATAATCATCTCTCAATCTATCAAGAATAATTATGAGGATGCCAACCCCCAAAATACCCTAATTCTCACAGCCAAGCACAGAGCAAGCCCATGGGAGTGCCAGCGGTTGTGCTGTGTAGATGGGCTAGGTTCCTTAGGCTGCTCCGTTAGGATTATGTAAGCAGTAAGGAGACGGGTGGTTGTGGGCCACGTAGCCTGGCTTCCTCTCACTACCTGGGTGTTTTGGAGAGGGGAACTGGCCACATTTTGTACTCCTGTGCTGCTGCCAGCGCTTTATTGAAGGGCTTTATGTGCGGCTGCAGTTCAAGCCCAAGTGTTCACAGTCTTTCTGCTTTACAACTCCAAATCTTATTTCAGTTCATGGTCATGATTGTGCAAACATACATGAAGTATGAGTCTGAATGTTGCTGTAATTCTGTTTTTTTTCTAGCTATTCATAGCAAATAACCTATTTTGATTTTTAATAAGTTAAAAAGCTTATTAAAATAAATTAAAAAATTAAAATAAATTGGTTGACACATTAAAAAGCACTTAAATACTTAAAAATCTTAATTTTAAAAGGCTTCCTTTTCTACATAAATGCTTGTACATATATGGTTCTCTCTGTCAACCTGTTATCGATCTTTTTCCCCTTACCTCCCCCCCCCTTTTTTTTTTCTAACTTTGTGATACCTTTGCTGGGCAGCAGTCAGGCTGCACAATAGTCTGTTCAAGCAAACATGATGAGGAGTTCAGGAGAAACAGAAGATCCAAGTCAGTATCAGGAATGTGTGCTAGGAAGCACTGGGTTTATAGAGCACGTAATGAGTGTGCATGTCCCCTGCCCCTAGCGCCCAAGGGGACACTGTCCTGGCCCTGCGGCGCATGCGCCCGCGGCCCGGCCAGCACCGAGCCCGCTCCCGGGACACTCTGAGCAAGGCAGGGAGTTTAATCAAGAAGCAAAGTTGGTCCATGCCCATCTAGTGCCTTACTTGCACTTTGTGGAGCCACATCCCCAGCTGGTGCAATCAGTAGCTCCACTATCTGGGGAGAGAAACACTGTGAAAGAAAACTGTGGGGTATGTAAACATTGCCTGCAAAGCAGCACAGACTGTAAAACTTACGCCTGCTGGTCAAAAAGATATGGACTCGGGTGTCAGGCAAGGACTTGATGTATTGCCTAGTATTTGAGTATGAAAATTAATAGGGAGCATAATCATTTCATTCTTCTGAGGAATGAAAATCTGTGTGTAAGAAGGAGTACTGGTTAGTCAGATCTAACTCTTGGAAATTATGTCAAGTGATGTAACTTTACTAGCTGATTACTAGGGACTATTAATAATTAATAGATGATATAAATTTACCAAATTTTTGCCTTACTCAGAGTTCCTGTGTAAATTATGAAAGTTTTGTGTTCCATGGTCTACAATGATCTCCGGATCTGTTTTCTAGGATCTTAATCATTTTCCATGGTGAGGCTGCAAAGCTCCTTCATCAAAATGAGCATGATTAGATGTCCTCTCACAGAAGGATGTGTTAGCTGTTACCTGTTACGTGTACTCCATACACGTGGTTAGAAAACAAGGAAATAGGTACTGTGATTTCATGATTATTTCTAATTAAGAGGATGAGAGAAATGTTAGACTAATTTACTCATTAAAAAAGATACACTGTTTTTGATTGCAAATCCAAGGTCCTTTCAATGGGGGACTTCTCACATGTAACAAGAGTCTTGATGGTATTCCTTTTTTTTTAATTTTTAATAGCATTTACTTGGTCTTTTTTTTTTTTTTTTTTTTTTGGTTAA
>JAVCKT010048945.1:0-16963 GCA_032273925.1 Rhynchotus rufescens
TCGATCCTTGTGCAAGATGAACCAGACCTTCTGCTTTGAAGAGTGTATTTCAGGAATAGTTCTTTAGATACTGTAAGGATATTGTCAGAAACTGGTACCAACAGCTCAGAGTATCTTACTTTTTGATGTTCAGTATTTCCATATCTGCCCAATATATATCTGAAGAGTTGGGATATTTCTAGGAACCCCATCCTATAGTGGGTTTTAAAGATTAGCCCTGAACTTGGGTGGAGCCATCCACTTTGCTTCAGTCGCTGATTTGTCTTTCATTATGTATTTTTGTAATGATTCATTTCCACCAGAAGAATTAAGTCTCGATGGCACAGTTTTAAGATGTCTTAATCCGAGTAGAAAAAATATCCTCAAGAGTTCTTTCTAATTTCAGGTCTCAAGTATAATTAGCTTCGTGAGAATCTCAAAATTAGCCTTCTTAATTTTCCCCAAGTCAAATTTGAGAGAGAACTCCTTGCACATTCTAAATGGTACACCTACCTCTGTCAATTTATTTTGTTTGGGCCTTTGATCCATTGAAAAAGGAGGTAGATTGAAGGAAGATGCTGTCTGAGTGGACTGTTGTTTTGGAGAGGCTGTTAAAAATCTGTGTATGTGGAGCTAAGGATCAGAGTAGCTAGTGCTGTTGAGCAGCATCAGCAACTGCCTTGGCAACTCTCTGGACTGTAACCTGGCCAGCAAGAGTTACTGTCTTGCTGGATTTTATTAGGATGTTGCTGCTTGTCTGGAACTCATCCCTCAGACTTTATTCAAGTAGGTAAAAAGGAGTTCCTTACCCAAGTAATGGTGCCCTGTAGGAGATGCAGCCTGGAGTTGTACACAGTGTGAGTCTTTATATATGCCCACATTCAAAGGAGAAAGAACATTGACTTGTATCTCCTTTTTGTTGAATTGTTTGTGTTCACTCAGCTCCCTCCGCTTTGTTAGGATTTTTCCATTTAGAATCGTAGTGGAAAGTGCTTAATCGAACTGACACAGACTATTCAGTGATTACACAGCACGCCTTGCTGCACAAAGCTTGGCAGTGCCCCTGAACTTGCTATTCTGTTGCTCTAAATATGGAGTTTTGAAGGAGTTTTTGAAGGAGTTATTCTGGGTGCCAGTTATGAAATGAAAAGGTTTCTAAAAGTGAACTTTGACTCTGTAATGGGATAGTGCAGAATAACTGATTGTGTCTTAATTTGGTAATTTTAAACTTCCTGTGAAACACTTTTTGGGAAGAAAAGTAATTCTTTTACAAGGAACTTATTTAATATTAACTTTTGATTGTCTTCTACCAAATATTTATTGAAGACAGATTGTTCTGAACTTAATATATGGAGTTTCATACCGTTGACTTAACCTTCATTTTTTAGCATCATATTGTATTTTAGAAGCAGATACATAACTTTTATCATATTATCATAAAGATATCAGGCTGCTGTTTTCTTTACCCACAAGGTTGCAAAAACTCTAAGTGTAACAGCAAAAGTAGCAGGAACGTCAGCAGATGGAATTAATCACTTTATTTTTCCCCCAGGATTCAGAGTTCCCTGTAGATCATGAAGTGAGGCCATACCTTGCCTATACCAAAGAATAGGCTCGTTCCCTGAAGTCTGCAGTATATAGGCTGAGCAGGAACTATTAAAAGTTGATTAGATTTTTCATTTGCATGTTGAATTCTTTTTCAGTTGGTCACTGGGATGCTCTTAAGTACCCCTCAAAAAAATTAGTGGATGCAGTCAGAGGGATACTCTGAAGAACATGATGTGGAAGAAAGGATCATGAAATTCAGTGGGAGTACAAGTACAGGAAAACTTAGGCAGAACTTTTGGGGATTTTGAGATGTAGGAAAGAAGTGATTTGGTTAGTACATCCAAAACTGCATACAGGTATGACTACAAACTCAGGTGTTAGGGTACTGACTTAGAATGCTGAATACTTTTGCAAATTGTGTTTGATTGCAGCTCATTCCCTTGGGTCAAAAATCAGAAGAGTTTAAATTTAGATTAGCTGAAGTGTGCAATAGCCTGTAAGCAGTGACATTTCAGAACCTGCTAGCTGCAAGCTGAGGAAGAATAAGCATAATGTTTGAAAATATATTAAAGTTGCAAAACTCAGACATTTCTGACAAATTGTCTAGATATTCATATCTTTTATATTCATTTAAAATAATGAGATCTTTTTGGATTCAGATAACTTTTGTAGGTTGATGTTGTTCATATTGCACTTCTACAAAAGGTAGATTACACTTGAAAGTATTTCCTTAAAGAAAAACTACTTCTACACTTAATTTTAGTAGCTTAATTTCTTTTTGATTTCAGGAAATGCAATCCAGTGTAATTATATTCTAAAAGTATGAAGTTTCCTAAGTTGTTTCCTAAGTTGGCTTATTTTGAAAATTCATTATTCACTGCAGTGCTTTGAGTTTTAGTTCTCCACAGGTTGGCAGGCTTTTGTGTAGTTAACATACTTTATTCTGTTTTATTTTGTCTGGCTAATGTGTCACCTATTGTAAAGTTGTCTTTTGAGTAATACCTGTAATAGAAGGCTAGGTTTGGGTGATGAAATGTATGATGGAAAGTAGTGACTATTCTGAAGGCTAGTCAAGAAAGAACGTGTCTACATAAATTTTGCAGTTTTCTTATCCTTGACCAAGAACAGATATATGCCATGTGTGTTCATATGATATTCCTTGTATTCCCTTTATTTTTAGTATAGTTTGCCTCATCTTGGAGCCAATGCTTTTAGTTATTGCTAGGGGAGATACTCTAATGTGCTAGAAGTTCTAAGCACTTCCTACAGTTAAATAGATAACACACCTTAAGGATATAATGCTACTTGAGAAAGTAATTTGCTAGGTTAAAAATAAATTGAATGTCCTTAAACTTATTTGGAAGCACTTAGAAATTGCTTAGAGAAACAACAACTTAAATGAGAAAAAAAGCAGTGAGGACGTGCATTTAATTTCATATACTGCTAATACACAGAATTTCTTGTAAAAATATTGCTTTAAAGAAACTGTGCCTGAGTTATGAGTCTAAAACGTATTGCAATGGTTATTTAAAAATATAAAAGCTTCTAAAGAAAAAAGGCTTCTTGTAAAAGCTGATACACCACAACCTGTAGGCTGTAATTGGACTTTTTATTACCTCAAACTTTGAACAAGTTGGATCCTCGTTTCTGTGTATTATGAGCAAGTGTATTTGCAAGCTGGATAGTGCTCCTGAAGATCAGTCTTCTGAAGTGACTGAAAAGAGGCTGCTGCCTTCCTCCTGTTAATGGTTACTGCCACTGTAGGCTGGCTTGCTAAGGGACTGTCAGTGGTGCAGCTGTGACCTGTGCATTTTCCTGGCAATCCGTCTCCCGCAGTAATTTGATAATACCTTGCCCAATTTCAATCCAATTTAATAATACTTGTGAGCCCTGCGCTCAGTTAAGGTTTTGTGGGTTTTGAGAAAACCCATCTCTGTGCAGAAAATGGGGATGCCTTTAGCACCATGTCTGAGATGCTGGCTGTCTGATGTGAGAATTCAAAAAGAGGAGAGAAGATGTGAATATTTTGGTGAAATGGGACTCGACCTGATGCTATCAAATCTAGCCAGGAGGTGTATAGGGGACATACACACAGTCTGGATTGCTAATTCCAGCTTGACGTAGCAGCTATTCAATCCTGAAGCTGTCTCTCTTTGGAGGTGCAAAATGTTAAGTGCATAAATTGATGTTTTCAGGGAAGGGTGACTTCGATTAAACTCTCTGTATAGGCAATTAAATAAAAATGCCCACGTTTAGGGAATTGGTGAATTTCTACTAATCTTATTTCAAGTAATTACAGTTGATAGGTTTCTGGTTATAAACAGAAGATGGAAATCAGTAGGCACTAGGTGCAAATTAGGGATTTCTTTTTTAGCATTGAAGGAAAATCTGTTGACTTGGGCAAATTGACTGAATTTGTGCTTTTATGATTTAGTAATTCCTCACCAGAACAAATGTCTTAAAGACAAGACAGAATCTATTCTGCCTTGTAGGTTACTAGGATCCTTTGCATATCCTGAAAAACTGCAGCACCTGCAAATCCAAATACCTTTTTTAAATGTCTTAACTGATGTAGATGACTACTTTGGGCTTTCGTCAGTATTCAGTGAAACTCATAATTGTGTGGAGAAAAAATCCCCTGGGAACCCATTTTTATTTGCTGTCAAACAGAATATATTTCCCGCCCTTCACATCTTCCTGTAGGTTCTCTTTCCCTTCTGCATTTTGTATTTCTCCATGTCCTAGTAAATCTTACCTTGCCTACAAGAAGCTAAGATCTGTAATGCGTAAATGATCTTCCCAGCTGTGTTTCCTTACTGTTTATTTTCCTCTCACCTGCTGTCTGACTGCATCTTTCATGCAACCCAGGGGGTTTGTGTGGCTTTCTGTGGAAAGTACTTCTGCTGTCACCATATGCAGTATTGCAGCTGTCATGGTTTATATTGTCTTCACTTGGGGAAAAGAAGGACACTTTTGTAAACGTTATTCAGAGTGCTTTTAATGGTTAATGTCATGTTGGATTGGCATCACCTATTATTTTGGAGAGTTATCTGAGACGCAGCGGAAAAAAGGGAGCAATAATGGCGTGAGAGGGTAAGATGATAGTAATACTGTATTTATCATGTGATGTAAATTAATATTGTGTAGTTAAAAGTAGTGCTCTTAAATCTCAGATCAGAAAACTTGTGCTGTGAAAATGGACACTTGCAGTTTACTTGCACCTGCTTTTATGCCTCTTAGAGAATGATGAGGGATCTATCACATTTCTTTGCATTTTTCCTTTATTTTCAAGAAGTCTTGTTCCCTCTTTCACTCCCCATATCACATAGGCTACAATTCTCTGTTCCAAGCTGGTTTCATGTTTAGTATAGAGAGCAACTGTTTTTAGATAGTTTTCACTGTGGGCAGAAATACAGAGTCTAATACTTTAAATTTGTGTTCTACATATGATACAATTTTAATTTATGCAGATACGCTTGTGTATGTGTAATGTGGTGTTCCCAAACTCTTTATCTTTGTTAATATTTTGTTGAAGAAATGGTTAGAGAATCTAAAATGCAGTGCCTAGATGCAGTGAAAATATGTAGGTGGAGATAATAAAAAGCAAATACAAAACGTTTGGTGATTATCTAGGTTTTCCTGATGGCTTCCATAAAGAGTATTTTTCTATAAGGATTAATTCATTATTATATCTTGTTACACTATTTTTCTCCACGTTTTTTTATCAGCGGATTCCAGAAAAGATGTTTAAACATCTCCTTGGGAACCATGCAAATTGACTTGCAGCTTGAAATATGTAGGTGATTATACAGTGTTACTATTCACAAACTGAAATTAAAGTTGGTCTCGTAGCATTCTGTGCAAAGTTCTGGAGGTAAGACAGAAGAGAAAGCCTCACAAAGCCCTGTACCATTTGCCTCTCCAGCTCCTGCTCTCCTGATCATCTCCCTGAGGAGACGGAATGCGTAGGGAGAGGCTTTGCACTTGGTGTAACAAGTGATTTTATTTTGTATGTGGAGGCTGCAAGGAGGATGGTGTGCCCTACTGTGGAAGCAAATGCTTGTGAGCAAGTGAGGGATGTGTAACTGTGCCAAGTTATGACTGGGGGTGTATTTACCAGATAGGCTTTACTTGTTGCTGAAGGATATCAGTTAAGACTGGCACAAAATTAACTTTCTTGAGCATTATGATCTGATTGCATTGGTTCATGTTTCTTACCTACACTAGGTCCTAAGCAGATTGCCAGGGAGTAAGTGATCCTTAGTAAGTGCCAGGGAGTAAGTGATCCAAAGTGGAGGTTTGGAAACTCTGAAATGGAGCTGAAAAATAAGATTATTTGAATATTTTCACTAATGCTGAAATTTCAGGAGAAACTGCTTGCTGGCCTCAGGGACACATGTTATCATTTAAGCAATCAGTATAACATAAATAAAGCTTCCAGTATTTGCCCCTCAGGTGTATAAGCAAGCATGCAAACTTTAGAACAGACCAAATTCCTTATGAAGACTGGAACAAAATTACCAGATGTACCTTACAGGTCGTTGGCACATGCTGAAAAATTGATTGTAATTGGATGTGAAGAGTCTGAAAAATCTATTGAGTGTAGTTCAATGTTAAATGACATCATTGAATTTATATTATGATTTTCAGTCACTAGTGTAGGTAAACCGTAACAAACTGCTGCTGTCAAATTGGACAAAAATCTTGATTTCCATTTTATAGTAATTGATAAAAATTGCTAGAACAGCACTAGCACTTGCAAGATTTTTGTATATACCTCTATTTAGAGGCATAAACCTGACTTTTAATCAAAGTAAAATTCGGTGGAGATTTCCATTCCCTCTCCCCTGGTGCATGGAAAGTGTTTGCATTTGAAAAATAAAAATGTTGACCAGGTTGGAGCCAGTCCAAGGCTACGAGCATCGCTGTTTGTGTGCGACTATAGTCATGAAGTTAATGGACTGCAACTCTGAACCAAAGTTTCTGTGTTCCTCCAGGCTATTTCCAAATAGAGGTTCTGGGGTGGTGATGCTCTTCTCGGTTCTTTACATAAAATGAATCCATCTCTCACTTGTCTGAAGTGCCATGTGTGCGGCAGAGACTATCTGAAAGAAGCTTGCTAGGAAACCTTATAGCTCACAGCTGTCCATGTATCTGCAGACAGGTTTTGTGGCCAGCTTTGTTATATTTTTCTTTCAAACTTTTCCTTTAAAAAAAAAAAAATCCTTGGGAACGGATTTCTTCTAGTCTTTCCCATTATGTTTCTTATATTGAAAAGAACAAGCTTGTAACACAAAGGACCTTGTCACATAAAGGAGAACACATGGAATCTGTTCCTTGCTCTTATGTTAACATATTTCTTTTTCAGAAGTCTTTGAACAGGTAGGGCTTGGAGAACAAAATAAACCAAGTCTCTATGGGGCAATTGCAGAAGGTGAGACCTGCTCCTTGCACAGAGCAGTCAGAGCCCTCCCCTTGCCTGGCAGCCTTGCTGCCCTCACGGCCACGGCACGGAGCAGCTTTGGAAAAGCTCCTTTTTCCTCATTCTCTGTCCTCATAGTGGTTGCAAGTCATTCACCTACCCAGGTCCTGCTAGAGGCTGGGGGCTGAGGAGGGTTTTGCTGCTGCTGTGCAGCTATATGCTACAGTAAAACCATACAGCCTTACCATGCACAGCTCAAATAAAACCTAGTACATCTTCCTGGTATTTTTAAACAATTGGAAATACCAGGTAAACTGTGCTGAAAGTCCTGTAGGGATTTTTTTTATGTTAATTTGAGACTGTTTTGAGCTGTGTATACACGCAGAATGATTTTAAGTTTTTTGTGGATTATTTGAATTTGTTAATTAATACGGTCCTTGGAGACCTTTTTGTGAAGATTAATGGGCTCCCTGAAGAATAACACTCCAAATGGTAGAGAATTGCGGTACTTTTGAGTCTAGCAGCAATGTTTATGCCAAAGTTTGCTAGATTAAACTTTTATCAGTTGATGGGAGAAGGACAGAAATTCACAGGAGGCATGTTAAAGATAAAACATTCATTTATATTTTATTTTCTCTATCAATGCAAAATGTATAAATTAGAATTTTTAGATAACGCTAAGATCTGGAAGCAAATGGGAAGAAAATAGTTCTAAATAAAGCTGAAGAGGGATAACTCGCCCAAGAAGAGATGCACCTCCCACATGGCATTGGGGGTTATTTTTCTACTCTGTTTATGCTTGGGAGTTTCCATCAGCTAGATTTGAGGAGGTGGGTTCCTGCAGTGCTCCTGAGCAATCTAGCATGCTGAATATTAGAGGCAGCTTGAAGGAGCAAGTGTGACCCATGCCAAGTTTGGAAAACTGCTGATAATTTTTAGGAGGAGGCAGATGTCTCATTTCTAGCAACTTTAGAGCTCTGCACTTCTGGACATCTCCTTGGAAAGTGCAGTGTCATGTCAGGCTTTTGATGTTTAGAGGTGATTTAATTGTTTCTAGATCAAGATTAAAACAATAAATCATCCTTTTACAGAATAGGTTTTGGTGACAGGAATGACCTGCGCTGTCCCTTGCCTTCTTCTTGCTGAGGACTTTTCTGCACCTTTCCTACTATGTGTACCTTTTCTCTTTGACTGTGTTCTCCTCTGTCTTGGGGAGGTCAGGCCAGTCCTGACCTGATGCTACAGCGCTCTGCAGAAGGAACAGGAACACAGCTATGGCTGTAACAACCGTGTACGTACTCTAGGAACAGAATCCACTTGTGCTTTTCCGAGCACTTCAGCTTTAATTCATAGCAGCAGTGTGAGCTGCTCTTTGCTCTCCTTTCTGCCTCAAAGTTTTCCTTTTATGTACCTTGGAGCACACGTTGATGGATGTTTATCAGTGTGAAAGCCATCTTTTCTAGATAAAAGATTTTTGCTGAGCTGTGCTGGATCTGCTGAAATAAAGTAATATGAGGCACTCTTCTCAGGTGGTATCACTAAGCTTCAAACTCATTTAATTTAAAACTACTGTTTAACTTCTATCAGTGAACTTAGAATTGAATTTCTGTAGCAACTTCGACACACTTTTCCTGACCTGCCTATACCATAAAGAGAACCATTCAATCATATAAGAGATTTCAAAATAGGTTTCCTTTGAAGACTCTTAAATGATTTCTAAATAATTCATGATATTCCTGTTTGTCTTGCAGCACCTTCATTTTGCATACTAGATGTGAGCAAAGCCTGGCAAGTCTGTGCTGTAAGAAATCCTGTCACTTCACAATTTGTTTCTATTCTGAATCAAAAATTAGTTGTTGTTCAGCAAGCCTCAACTGCCTTGCATGTTTGTGTTTGCTTCTGGGCTCTTACAGATGCTGTTTCCTTAAAAAAAGAAAAAGCAGCAAGAGATTGGAGAGCATTCAACTTTATGTGTATTTAAGCTTCAATCCCATAAGGTTTCTTAGAAAACTAGTACAACCACGTAGTTCCAGTGTAGTTTTATGGCCATCACTGTCAGAATGGCAAGCCCGGCCTCTCTGCAGCACCTTGTGGTGTGAGAACATATCTGTGGAGATGTTCTCTTTGGAGAACACTCTGTGGACTGAAGCAAGAGCTTCTGACTGAAGGTAAGGAGAAAACCATGAGGCCAGGTGGACAGCAAGGTCGAGAAGTGCTCCAAGTGCCATCTGTGGAGGTTTTCAAGACCCAGCTGGATTAAAACCTTGAGCAACCAGGTTTGATCCCATCACTCACCGTGCTCTGCATAGAGAGCTGGGCTAGAGACCTCTCCAGATCCCCTCAAACCAGAATTATTCCCAGTCTGTGAAAAGGGTACAGAGGGCCCACATGACCACTGAGCACAGACTGGTTGTTGCGGCTGTTAGGTGAAGCAATTCATTTGCACTTCTCTAGTTCTGACCTGAAACATGTGAACAGAAAAGTAATGCTTAGATAAATACTACGAAACTTTCAGTGGGATAAGTTAATATTACAGTGCATCTCAAAATTGCAGCTTGTTCTCACGTGTCTATTCAGATATTGGAGTATATAGTTAACTGTGTGGACTTCTGATGATCCTACAGTATTTGAAGATTGAAGATGTCTGTTTGCTGTGCAAGCCACATGTGCAGAGCTTCTGAGGGTCTGAAATACCCACAGCTTGCTGAGGGCCCTTCTGGTGAGCGGGCTGCTGCGTGGGTCTCACCCCCGTGGCAGATACAGTCAGTGGTAGCTTTTTCTGGGTCAAGAGGCATCAGCTGTAATGCAGTTCTCATTTCAGGATGTTATAAAACACTCTGTGCACTTATACTTATGTGAAACTTTTTATTTTCTTATACATTTGAAAGTAATAGAATAGTGCTATCGGAGGTTGATGGGGTGATAAATGAAAGCCTTTTCATTGTATAGTCTCGGGCGTTGAAGGCATTAGGAATTTCTGTGAATTAATTGACACAAGGTATGAGAGTAGAGAATTCTCAGCATCTAATCCTGAGAAAATGGAAAAGCTTAAAGAATTTCGGTGATGTGGCATCTGTTAACACCATGGATAATACTGTGGAGGCTTTTGTTTTGCTTTTTAACCAATTCTGCATTTTTTTTTTTGTGAAATCTTTGTATTTAACAGAGAGAGACTTCTGTTTAGAGGGGAACTGCCTTTGGTGAAGCGATCATAATGCTTAATTATATGGAAGCTTTGCTTAAGTTTTTTTAAAACAGAATCCTCTATATCTCTTGTCTGGATTTTTGCTCTTGTAGGGGAAAGGTGCTTGTTACTCTTGAAATGGTAGCAGAAGCCATAGGCAGCAGAATGGATGGTTTGTTCCCTCATTCAGTGTTACGAGGAGGGAATATGCACTACGAAGCTGGCTCTTCCCTTGTTGAAAGCCCTAATGGTTTCAAACACCAGAGATCATTGCAATAGTTCCACCATCCTGGTGTTGGTTATATGAAATTAAATGACAAGTTTCACAGCACTGTCTCATTTGTTGCCGCCTTTTGGCAAAGATACATAGACTGGTTGGCAAAGATACATAATCTCTGGTTTAAAAAACACAAGCAAAAAGCAAAAGCTTCTGCAGAGAGTAGCTCCAAAGAGAGGGAATTGATTTTTTTTTCTCTCCCGTTTGCTTTTCATATCCATTGTTTAAAATCCGATCTAATGACCGGTCACTTGGAGTTGCCATTTCTGCTAGCACTTCCTTTTTATTTTGGCTATTGACTCGTCATTGTTTGAAATTCATATCTCTTGACTCTTGCTTTTTTATTCTATTGATTCTTTTTTTATTCTTCCCCTCCACAGTGATAGATGTTTCTTTACTGTGAATTTATATTCTGTATTTATTTCTCTAATCATTTTCCGGAAAACTTTATATGCTGGAAACTCTTAAGGCTAGAAGAGTTTTACTGAGGTATTGATATGCTTCTCAGTGGACCCTGAATGTGGACTACTGCAGTCTTAATCTCCAGTGGTGTTGACGTAGTCTAGGGCAGATTGACAGAATATCAATAGGTTGTTAATTAATCCAGTCCAACCGTAGCAATGTCATATCACAGAGCTTTGTTTGGTTTGAATAAAATGTCATGTAGTATGGTGACCTATGCTAATAATTGGATATATGAAAACTACTAATTTAACTTCAAACTCTTAATCACCAGGCCATGTCTACATGCAACTTGGTTAGAACATTTTGTAACACTGGGAACTGCTTCCTGTTGTCTCATTATCTTTTATATTACTGATGGCTAAATAATATAGCATAAAACAGTGCACTCTAGGCTTTATAAAAGTCTCTTGACTCTCCCTCTAACCTTCATGCATTTGAGTTTTTTAAAATATATTTGTAACTTGAAGCATTTTAAGCATTTTTAAGCAGCTGCTTCTGGATTAAGCAGTAAGAACTCGACAGTTTGCGTTTCGTAGTTAAGTAAACTAAATGGGATTTGGAATAAAACACTAATGGAAAAATCATCTAATTCCTGTTGTAAATGAAGATAGGCTTTCAATTGTGCCATGCTTTTGGCTAACAGCTTAATGTATTTCTGCTTATCCAAAAGACAAAAATTCAATGACAAACGTTGGAGCTGCAGTCTTATTTTATGTCTTCCCATTATCAGTGTTTTATTCTAACATGCTGACACTTTGTGCATGCTGCAATAATCTCAGTCAGCAAGAAATACACCAAATAAATAACTGCAACTTCCCCATTAGCATAGTATAGTTCAGTACACTACGAGCTGAATAAACTGAAAAGAATTAATGAAGTTACAGGCAGAAGTCCCAGAGCAATAATGATTCAAGGATATTAAATTAACAAGCAATTGCATTAAAATAGTCAGTCCTGACTTAACTCATGGTATTCCTGTTTGTGAAATATTGGGCTCTTTAATTTATTTTGGGGGAGTGGAGCTTGATTTAGAAGATCCTCGAGGGCTCAGCAGTGTGACCTTACATTTAGTCATTGTCTATAATTGTAACGCCAGCAGCCAAGCAATGCTTTAATACCAGAGCTGAGCGAGAAATCCCATTCTGGGCGAGAATACTGAAGTTTTGGAGCATCCCAGCGGCAGGGATTTGTCTCTCCCAACTTGAGCTGGTGACGTTGCCTGCATGAGTTGTCCAGGCTCCCGCGGAGCGGGATGCACTGGGCTCCAAAGGTACCTGCCTCTGGTGCAGGGCACGCTCGGAGCCGTGGCCCTCTGCAAAGGGAGGCAGCTCAGAGGCAAGAAGGAGCACCAGGAAAACAATTTACAGCTGCTCACAAATAAGCATGGTGAATTTTTACCCTCTCTGGGCACAGGCTAAGGTTCTGGGTTTAACGGGCAGTCATCCTTCATTGCTTATATTCTTATCCTTCAAACACTGATTTTTTTTTTCCTGTTATTCGCATGAAAAGTGTTTAAGGAAAGTAAGCAATTCAAAGAATTCAGCAAATGTAAGTGGTCTACCTTAGCTGCAATGCTTCTGGCTTGTGCTTGTATAAACCATTGTTTGATTATTTTAATTAAGTAACATGATATAGCGGCCTTTAATTTTTGGCAAAACTTCATTATTTTAGAAAAACAATTATTAGAAAAATCAAATTTCTCTTGTTATGTTAGTCACATTGCTGTAGTTGTCCAGTCCAATACTACTTCATAGAAGCTGAATTTTCAGACTTGGAAATTTACCATAGGTTATACTAAAGCATCTACAATTAAGAACTACTCACTCAGTCACTTTAGATAAATGATATGTGTGTTTATATCTTGGACAGCTTCCTCCAACTTGTCATGTTATTGTTTCCATGTCCAAGTAATTTGACATGCATTTATTTCAGAGGAAGTGGGAGGGAAGATGAAATAAACTTGTGTATAACTGTTGAATTTTCTGAAACTTGCATTTTACATCTCATAATTATGCTGAAATAGGTTTTGAAATTTATATGCACTTACAAAAGTGGGGTAATTTTCTCCCCATACTTGCACATTATGTAACATCTAAAATATCTTATGCAATAAAGGGAAAATAGGAGGAGGAATATGTGTTGAAATTTAGAGATATTTGATGTATTATTGGTGCATGGCATTGTGACCTGCACCACAGATAAATGTAGTATCTATGCCACTAATATTCTGTTTAATGAAATTGAATGCAATTATCTTGGTATTTTTTTCCAGCTGCTAAAGGTAATTATTTTTATCTGCCTTAGGGAATTTGAACTACTTGACTATGGTTTAAACAAATAAAAAGGAAAAAGAAAAATAGCCCAAGCTAACTCATTTTTCAAGCTGCCAGGCTTTTGACAGTCCTCTGGTGGCAATGAGCCAGGAAAGAAAAATCTGTCTGCTCTAAATGAGGTATAGGAACAAGATGTGTTTGGTGGGAAACGCGCTTTAGAACTGTCCCCGTTGCAGAGATACCTTGTCACAGATACCAACAACTAACTATAGCAGCTGTCTAAAAATTTTCCATGTGAGAGGATGAGTGTATTGAGGGTCCCGTTGGCTCTGTGGATCTCTCACTATATTTCTAGTAGTGTAGTCTTAGTATTTAAAAGCTGTTAAAATGACCTCTGTGCAATTGGGAGACCTGACTGCAAGCTGAACTGCTCTAAAAGATAAATGTTGAAAAAGAGCATAAGTGTGCTCACTTACGCTCCTCATTCAAAGCCTTAAGGGAATAATAAGCGAACCACATCTGCTAAGGTCACAAAAAAGATGAAAATTATTGTTTGCTTGTTATTTTTGAAATATTTTGAAATTATTTTTGAAATAAGTTGAAAATTATGGTTTGTTAGGTATTGTTGTATAGTGCATGGAATGCAGTTGCTTAGAGTAAAGGATAAAATGAGCCTGAAATTTCAGAGATTAAATGATCTAGCCAAAAGGAGACTCCTGAAGGAAGGAAGGAGGGTGGGAACATTTCTCAGAAATGGTCATGTTAACTTATACAGACTCTCTCAGTGCATTTATTCCAGACCCGTGTTGTACCTGAAGTCTTTCAAAACTGCTGGTGGTTTCGGTGTGGCCAGATCAACTGTGTGCTGTCAGGTAATATGGAAGTGGGAGTCAAGTGGTTAACACAGCATCATCTCTGTCAAAAGGCTTTTCAAACTGGAACGTAGCTTTTCAAGCAGGTGGGGGAATAAGGCTTCATCTCTTCTGCTGTTCACGCTGCCTTGCTGGTTGCTTTCCATAGGTTCTTAACACTGCCTTTCTTTTTGGGTTACAGTGTGTCTAATACCAGATATTGCAATTGGAAATTTTCAGTATCACTACTGTAGTAACATCTGGAATATTGAGGTGAGATTGACCTGAGTATTATGTTGCTGTTGATTGTAAGGGTCAGATGATTAGAGCTTACACATATGGGATTACCTGTGGATCTAAAATGTGTGAACACTGGTTCAGCAATGGAGACCGAATTGTGGAAAACCTGATCTTACTACCTGTCAGAAATTGCAATTAATGCTGCTTAGGTGTTTGACTGAAAACGTAGCTTTTCAAATATTGCCTCAAAGTATTGCATTCATCAGCATTAAACAAATCAATGGAAATCTTCATGTACAAAAGCTCTATGCAAGCTATATTTTCAATATTGTTATTCATATGCTGTTTTTAGGTTTTATTTTAAACAGCACTGTTTCTGTTGCTTGTTTAGAAATGAGAACCTGCAAAGCAAAGTCTATATGTACTTCCAGCATGAGAACTTGAGAGTTGTTCTCAGTTCCCAACTGAGAACTTAGGAGTTGTTGGCAGTTGTGAGTCAAGGTAGTGAAAACTAACTGTGAGAAACTGAGTGTCATGTTGAAGCCTTCATTTTGTTCAGTAAGGATGAACAGAATAGCTGGAGAAGGAGCTTTCTGACCAACTGTGAAATGCCAAGATAGAAGCTTAGAGCTCAATAAAAAAAAAAAAAAAAAAAAAGTGCCTTAACAGTAGTTCAGTGGTCACTAAAATCCGGCCTATTTAGTTGAAATTCTTAATGCTGTTTTGCTTTAATGCAACTTAAAACATGGTCCAAAAGTGTGTATAGCTTCAGACAATCACAGACCTATTTAAAACTGGAAAAATGAGGTCTATGTCAAAAATTGAGACAGATTGCACCACCCATAGGCTGGTAAAGTAACACAGAACAGTTTGCTTTAAATAAGCCTTTGCTTATTTAGCTTTTGGGAGCTTTTGGGTTTTGCAAGACACTTCAACTGATCTATTTTGTTCTGTGAATTAGCTGATTATAGATTTTGAGTGAAATGCAGTGGCCATTTTTATTGTATTTATATTTACAGTAATATTTAATACTATTAGCTATAAGTAGAAGACATGTCTCATTAGAAAATGCTTGTTGGAAAGCACGAAACTGAGTGAAAAGTGCTTGGGCATGTGTTGAACGTGCCAGTGCACTAAACTGTATTTCATAGCCGTTTCTTTGGTGATAATTATGAGCAAATTACCATTCATCAGTGTAATTTTTGAAAAAAGGATGATGACCTCAGCTCTACGTGGAACATCTGGTCTAGCTGCTATTGACAGGAAATCCATGAGAATCTTTATTTCTGTGCAGCCTCTGAATAATGATCAGTGCAACATAAATGGTGCCTTGGATCGTATAGGACAACAGTACCTTTGTGGCAGTGGTTGATGCTGCTCTTGGACAAATTCACTTGTGCACTGTGGGAGAGCACGGCCTGCAAATGGTCATAGCCGAGGTCCGGGCTCACTGGTGCTCTGCAAGAGTTGTGCTGGGAGGGATCTCAGGTGGGATCTCAGGTGCTGCGGAGGATTTGGGCAACAGCTTCAACTCGGTGTTGCAGCAGGAGGTGAGGAAGCTGCAAGGGCAGCCTGGGAACCCATAGAGCCCCATAGAGGGTTGACTTTGGCCAAGGACACCCGTGGTCTCTGCTGGCTCCAGGAGCCTGCAGGTGTGTTTGGCTCCAAGGGGTAAAACTGTAGCCTGGCTGTGCTTAGAGGGCTAGTTCTTTCCTTACAGTAACAATAGCTGGAACAGTAATGAGGGTTGTGACTGTTTCCTTACGGTAACAATAGCTGGAACAATAACGAGGGTTGTAACTGTTATAGTTGTGCAAATCTACTCCAGCTTGAACAGCTGCTTTATGTAAATTGTGTTGTAAAACTTTACTGTCAGAATCATTTTCGTCAGTTGTTATTCTCTATGGGGATTTCTTTGCTTTCTTATCAGAAGACAAATGGGAGTATAGAAGGAGCTGCCTAAAAGCTAGGCTTAAGGAAGTGTTTTCACAGTTGCATCTGTTTATCTGTTTTTCTGACCTTAATGTGACTGGGGAGCAAAGTTTGTAATATCCTAAAGCCTACTTCAAAGTCTAGGTATGTTACATTAATCTGCTGTTAATGACAGGGTATTCTACAAGTTGGTTGGTCTTGTTTAAATACTTTCTCTGTCCCCCTCTAAGTCTCATTCATGTCTAGTAGGTCCTCTCTTTGGCAGCCTCTTTTCTAAATGGGATGACTAAACATGAATTAAATATCTGGAATAATCATGAATTCTGAAATGCTATTGCATGGCCATTTTTCTCTTTTTTCAATACTGAATAGAGGCAATTCTATTCTTTTCATGCCATTTTGCTTGATAAGCAAATTATAGTGGATGAAAAAAGTGTTTTCCAAGTCCTGCTCTAACTACATCTGTGACACGCAGTTTCTGCAGCTGCAGAAGTGCAGAGGACACAGAACCAGCTCATGTGTATGTTTGCAAAAGCAGAACTGCTTGTTCGTCAGTTGACATGGATCCTCACATAGCAGCAGGTGAATTTATACTCACATGCTGAGACACCTGCTTATAGGAGTGCTTCACTCCCTACACTTCTAGGAGCATTTGTCTTCTCGCCACCGTTAGTGCAGACCATTTCTTTAAATTTGTTAGAACCTGGGTATTGAGTAACTACTGTTTTTTTAAGTACCTTAGATTTTAGAGTCTAAGGGCTACGGGTAATATAAAAGGAAAAATAGTATTTG